>VYZW01056994.1:3352-22562 GCA_013401315.1 Balaeniceps rex | reverse complement strand
GATAAAGACAATTTAATAGGACAGAAAAGAAAGGGAAAATAATAATGATAAAAGAATATACAAAACAAGCGATGCACAATGCAATTGCTCACCACCCGCTGACCAATGCCCAGTCAGTTCCCGAGCAGCGGACCCCCAGCCAGCTTTCCCCTAGTTTTTATATACTGAGCATGACGTCATATGGTATGGAATATCCCTTTGGCCAGTTTGGGTCAGCTGTCCCAGCTATGTCCCCTCCCAACTTCTTGTGCACTCCCAGCCTACTTGCTGGTGGAGCGATGTGAGAAGCAGGAAAAGGCCTTGACTCTGTAAACACTGCTCAGCAGTAGCTAAAACATCAGCGTGTTATCAACATTATTCTCATCCTAAATCCAAAACACAGCACTATGCCAGCTACTAGGAAGAAAATTAACTCTATCCCAGACAAAACCAGGACAGTATCCACCCCTTATTCTATACCATCTATGTCATGCCCAGGTCTCACACTTTCCAATACATCCCAATTAATCACCATCACCTTTCCTGTATTTTGATATGTACACACAGATATCATTCCCTTCGTCTATGGGCCATCCCTCTAAACTGTCCGTTGAGTTCATTCAGTCTGTGACTTTGGGACTTTTTGAGGAGAGATAGTGTGCGGTGTTGGATTGTTGCATGCTGAAGCCAGTTCTGGTTGCATTATCTCTGCGCTTGTCCAGTTCTATCACTGCTGCACTTTGCTCGGTTTCATCAAAGTTCATTTGTCATTAATCTGGGCCATTCTTACTGTAATACCGTTGATGTGGCATATAGCAACCATAAAAGCGATGACATACCGTATTATATAGCAATTAACATCATACCATTCAATTCATTGGCTATTCTCACCCCAAATCAAATCCCCTTGAGGTACACATCGGACTTCACCATCCTTTCGCATCACCCACCAAGTGCGCCCAGGTCCTTGAGCAAAAGCAATCCCACGGATGAGTTTGCCTTTGCCCGAGGCAGGAATAACGCAGACTGTCTTCCCCAGCATATTTCTAACGTGCGCTACAGGGACTTTATCTCCTTCTACAGTACGTAAAAGTTTAGATTGGGCAGGGCCAGCTCGATTGGCAGATCCCCTAGTGTTGACTAACCAGGTGGCTTTTGCTAAATGTCTATCCCAGTGTTTGAATGTCCCACCACCCATTGCCCTCAGGGTAGCCTTTAACAGTCCATTGTATCGTTCGATTTTCCCGGAGGCTGGTGCATGATAGGGGATGTGATATACCCACTCAGTGCCGTGCTCTTTGGCCCGGGTGTCTATGAGGTTGTTTCGGAAATGAGTCCCGTCATCTGACTCGATTCTTTCTGGGGTGCCATGTCACCATAAGACTTGCTTTTCAAGGCCCAGGATAGTGTTCCGGGCAGTGGCATGGGATACCACCCGGTGGTTGCTTCCACCACTGTAAGCACATGGCGCTTGCCTTGGCAGGTTTGTGGGAGTGTGATATAATCAATCTGCCAGGCCTCCCCATATTTATATTTCGGCCATCGCCCTCCATACCAGAGAGGCTCTAACCACTTGGCTTGCTTGATCGCGGCACATGTTTCACAGTCATGGATAACCTGTGCAATAGTGTCCATGGTTAAGTCCACCCCTCGATCACGAGCCCATCTATACGTTGCATCTCTTCCTTGATGGCCTGAGGTGTCATGGGCCCACAGAGCTATAAACAATTCACCCTTCTGTTGCCAGTCCAGATCCACCTGAGCCACTTCAATCTTAGCAGCCTGATCCACCTGCTGGTTGTTTTGATGTTCTTCAGTGGCCCGACTCCTGGGTACGTGAGCATCTACGTGACATACTTTTACAACCAGGTTCTCTTCGTGGTCACGCAGGTAAAACCACAGGGTGGCCCGTGGTGTGTACCCACTATGTCCTCCCTCTTGAGCAGAAGAACGCTTACTCCTAATAGCTGAGATACTGGTCCGTACAGGTGGGGAGTGGGATCTATCCTCTTTGAGTTGCTGGACCAGTTTCTCCACAGCCGAGACGAGGGAGGAAGAGAGACTTTCTTCATATTGCCGGAGTTGGCCAGCCAATTCATCCACCATTTGTCCCCCTCCGTCTTTCCAGGTCATTACTGCCAGTGAGTTGGCATACGACGCTGGTGCGCTCCATACAAACTTCCGCCACATGGGCCGTGTGCACTTGAGTTCATCTGGATCTTTGGATAAGTGCTTGTTGCTCCCTTTTAGGAGAAGCGTCTTCATCCCTTACTAAACGAGCTGACTTTCGCTTCCAAGATTTCTTCTTGTGTATGGGGGTGACTGATACCAACACAGGTTGGTTCTCCGGTTCAGCTTCAGTGCCTTTTACCAGGGTTTAAGTAGCCACAGTGCCTGTCACGGGAGCTGGAGTAACCGCAATGCCTGTCGCCGAGGTTTGAGTAGCTGCAGTAGCAACTTAATTAACTCTATCCCAGCTGAAACCAGGACATTATAATAGGACAAGGGGTAATGGTTTTAAACTGAAGGAGGGTAGATTTAGACTGGATATAAGGAAGAAATTTTTTACGATGAGGGTGGTGAAACACTGGAACAGGTTGCCCAGAGAGGTTGTAGGTGCCCCAGCCCTGGAAACATTCAAGGTCAGGTTGGATGGGGCTCTGAGCAACCTGATCTGGTTGAAGATGTCCCTCCTCATTGCAGGGGGGTTGGACTAGATGACCTTGAAAGGTCCCTTCCAACCCAAACTATTCTATGATTCTATAACGGAAAAGCTCGTGGGTTGAGATAAAGGCAGGGAGATCAATTACTGTCACAGGCAAAGAAGACTCAACTTGGGGAAAATTAATTTAATTTATAGCCAATTAAAAATAGAGTGGGATGGCAAGAAACAAAGACAAAACTGAAAACACTTCCCCCTCACATCCCCCCTCTTCCCATGCTCAACTTCACTCCTTCATTCCTAACTCTTCTACCTCCTCCCCTGCTGAGTGGCACAGGTGGGATGGGGAATGGGGGGTTGCAGTCAGTTCATAACATTTTGTCTCTACTGCTCCTTCTTCCTCACACTTTTCCCCTGTTCCAACATGGGTGCTCTCCATGGACTACAGTCCTTCAGGAAAAAACTGCTCCAGTGTGGGTCCTCCATGGGCCGCAGTTTCTGCCAGAAAATCTGCTCCTGTGTGGGCTCCTCTCCACGGGCCACAGTTCCTGACAGGGGCCTGCTCCAGCATGGGCTCTCCATGATGTCACAGCTTCCTTCAGGACATATCCACCTGCTGCAGTAATGAGTACTCCATGGGCTGCAGTGTGGATATCTGCTCTGGCATGGTCCTCTCCATGGGCTGCAGGGAAATACCTGCTCCACTGTGGTCTCTTCCAAAAATTCCATGGTCTGCAGGGGAATCTTTGCTCCGGTGCCTGCAGCACCTCCTCCCCTTCCTTCTTCACTGACCTTGGTGTCTGCAGGATTGTTTCTCATACATTTTTTTTTTCTCACTCCTCTCTCTCACAACTGCTGTGCAGGTTTTATTAAATATATTTTTCACAGAGGTGTCACCAGCTTCGCTGATTGGCTCAGCTTTGACTGAGGTGGGTCTGTTGCCAAGCCGGCTGGTACTGGCTCTGTCCAGCATGGAGGCAGCCCCACTATCAAAACCTTGCCCATAAACCTAATACACACACCTAAGGAGCCTTTTTTTAAACAGGAAATCAACTTTTCTAGTCTCTAATTCTGTCCATTTTTAAAGAAATTACAGCATCTTTCTTCTTGTGAAGCTTACTTTCCAAAAACTAATTACATGACTAAAAGATATAGAAAAAAAGGCATATTCTTGCATAAGGATGACCATACTTAAAAGTTTTCCTTTCAGAGGTATGCTGCTTAGTTTGGGAGGAAAGAGTGTAACACAGCTCTAAACAACATACTTTAAACAGACATACCCTAATAGTATATACAGTTGCAATGAGCGAAATCATTCTTTTTTTCTCCCTTTCAGCTTAATTCTTTTGAGACACTGGCTTAAACTACACTAGCAAAAAAAATCTCTTTTGTGGGTATAAAATTACTACATCAAACTGATGATGCTAGTACCATTCTACTAACTATCTGAAATGCAGGCAAGCTCTCTGAGATCACTCCTAGATCTTCTGTCAAGATGTCTCAACAACTCTATGTAATAACAATCTCAAAATGGCAGGCTTGTAATTTTCTCAACCAATGCCCTCTTCCCATATGGATGGAATAATCACTACTTATTACATTTTCTTTTTCTGAAACAGGGCCCATCAAACCTTTAAGTGCCACTTTTTAGATATGTTAAACGATAGTAGCTTCTAGCCAATGAGAAATAAGAGCATTTACCTATTCCAGCTTCTGCTGGTTGTTCCCTAATTGAGCTACATCATTTTTGTCAACTGACTCCTGACTAGTGAATGTCAAGTACTGCTGCTGTGTCGCAGCTACATAACTGGTAAGCAGGAATACAACTAACAGATACTTGGGCAGTAAATGGAGCAGGGGCCACAGAAACTCTCCTTGAGACAGTGTGGGGCTGCTTGGGACTTCATAACAATGGTGGTGACATGCCACAGGGCTCAGTCCCCAGCACTGGCTGGTACAAGTACCCCTGGTATGGCAGAGAGCTTGACTCAGAGGCAGAGCCCTGGAGGGAGGATGTAGCTGCCCAGGTCTGGGGCTGCAGGGAGTGCCTGGGGCCTCTCCCTGGGGTTGGGGGTGATGGTGGCATCGCCTGTGAGAAATGCGCTCTGGTCGAGGCACTGAGTCAGCAGGTGAAGGAGCTATGGGAGGAGGGGAGCAGGCTGTGTAGCATCGAGGATGATGAGCAGGAGATGGACAGGGTCTTCACAGAGACTCTATAGAGGCAAGAGCCTGAGCCACATGATGCAAGGAAGGAGGGATGGCTAGCGGTTATGCTTGAATGAGAGCTGTATGGATGCTCTCAAGATGGGGGGAGCAGGAAGCTTGTGACTTCTGGCAGCAGGAGAAAGGCTCCCTCTCTACCTGAGGATCTGAATTTACAGAATTAGTACAGTGCTCTGCTAGCTAGGAAAGGGGAACAAGATCCATGAAGGGAGGCTTCTGTCAGGAGTCGGTAAGAGTGGCTGCTATGCAAGAAAATAGGAGCTGGGAGCTGAAGACGGTGAGGCAAGCAGGGGCAGTGTTCTCACCAACAGGATGCAGTCCCACAGTGTCCAAACAAGAAGAGCAGAGCAGGTCTAGTGATGGTAACCAGGGTCAGCCACAGTCCAGTGATCACCAGGCAAGACCTTAGTGATGAGGCAGGTTTGAAGTAAAGCCAGGAAGTCAAATCAGCAGGTCAGGGCCAGGATCAGTAAGGTATATGGGCAGGTGCAACAATGCTTAGACAAGGCCCAATGATGAGGGCCTGAGTTTAAATGTAGCCCCCTGGTGAAGGGGGGGTCCAGTCTGATTTCAGATTACATGGCTGTGCCATATCAGAGCTGCCTTTGAGCATAGGCAGGCAAACCCCTGGGGGGACGGGGGGGTTGGAAGAAGTTGCAGAGGAGGATTACAGAGAAAGATGGTTACAGGCTGGTCAGGGCAATTAAAGCCTGCTAGTACGCTCAGGACCCTGATAGCTTCAGAGCCAGCTGAGACTGAACCAATCATCAGCACCAAGAGAAAGCACTGGGTGACTGTGGTTGGAGATTCCCTTCTGCAGGGAACAGAGGCAGGCGCTGATCTGCCAAGATTTACCATCTCAGGAGGTTTGTTGCTTGCTGGGGACCCAGATCTGGGATGCTGCTGAGAGAGTGCCAAGGCTCATCTGACCCTTAGACTACTACCCTTTATTGCCCACCTGCATAGGTACCAATGACATTGCTAAGAGGGACCCGGAGTAAATCAAGAGGGGATACAGAGCTCAGGGAGGAATAGGTGAAGGACATGGGAGCCCAGGTGGTGGTGTTCTTCCTACAGGCGAAGGGGAAAGGCTTGCATAGAAGTGACCATATCCTATGAGCTACCACCTGGCTGTGTGGCTGGTGATGCAGACAATGCTTTGGCTTTTATGGCCATGGAACCGTGTCTGGGGAATGAGGACTGCTGAGGAGAGATGGGATCCACCTAACAAAGTGGGGCAAGAATATCTTTGCCAACAGGCTGACCAGCCTGGAGGCTGCCAGGGAAAGTTTCTTAACACAGATGACAGATAGGCCAACCAGGGGTAATGCTCTCCTGGATCTGGTACTCAGGAACAAGGAAGAACTGGTTGGGGATGTGATAATGGTAGTCTTGGCTCCAGTGACCATGAAATAATGGAGTTGAACATCCTGAGGGGAGCGAGGAAGAAAAGCAACTGGCAGGCCTTTAAGAACAACTTCCTCCAAGCACAAGAACAGTGCATCCCAATACTCTGAAAACAAGTAGACTTATCAGGAGACCAGCTTGGCTAAACAGGGAATTCCTGACTGAGCTCCAGTGCAAAAAGAATGTATACAGGATGGAAGTGACGACAGGATACAAAGCAAGAATATAGAAACATTGCCTGGGAAAGTAGGGATGGTGTTAGGAAAGCCAAAGCTCAACTGGAATTGAGACTGCAAGGGATGTCAAGGGCAACAAGAAGAGCTATTGTTGCAATGTTAACAGTAAAAGGATAAATAGGGTAAACATGGACTCACTGCTGAATGGCTGAGGTACTCGGTGCTTCCTTTGTTTCAGTCTTCACCAACAAGGTCTCCCAGGCTTGTACAAGTGCATACAAGCATCTGAGGGTGCTAAGAGAACTGGCTGATGCTAGTATGAAGCTTCTCTCTATCAGCTTTGAAAGGTCATGGATACTGGGGGAGGTTCCCAATGTCTGGGGAAAGGCAGATGTTGAATCCATCTTCAAAAACAGCAAGAAGGACAATCCAGGGAACTGCAGGCTGAACTCCCTCCTGTCCCTGAGTAAATTGTGGACCGAGTCCTCTTGGAAGCTATTTCTGGGCACATGAAGAAGGTGACTGGGAAGAGCCAGCATGGATTTATCAAGGTTAAATCATGCTTGACTGACCTGATTGAATTCTGTGATGAAATGACTAGATACGTGAATGAGGGGAGAGCAGTAGATGTAATCTACTTTGACTTCAGCAAGGCTTTTGACATGGTCTCCCACAGCACCCTTGGATATAAGTTAAGACGTTATGGTCTGGATGAGTGAAGAACTGGCTGGATTATTGGGCTCAAAGGGTAGTGGTTAATGGTCCCTACTCTACCTGGAGGCTGGTTACAAGTGGAGATCCTCAGGGGTCTATCCTGGGACTTAACCTATTTAGTAGTAGAAGGCCAGACTTGACAGACACCTGACGGGGAGCATTGGGAACCTTTGGGGGAGTAGATCTTGCAAGGCCATCAGTTCCCAGGTAACTGTATCAGTAATAGCATATAAAGCCAAGAGTGCCTAGGGAATGGTACTAGAAATACCAAATTTGTGTATGGCTGTAGCAAAACTGGGACCAGTGGGGAAAAAGTAATTAGGGATGGGTTGTTTATTTGTGAGGGAACAGGGGTGGAGAAAGAGGGACAAAGGCAGCAAAAAGGAGGGTCAAAAAACAGGAAAAGCAATAATAAGGTATGGAAATCCTGTGACTGGGGCTGTCTGGGGGTACCAGTCAGGCAGCCCTGTTCTTCATCATTTCAGCCTAGATCAGGCCTTTGTTCTGACCATACCCCAAAATGCCAAACCTTCTTTCGCAGTCAAGAAAAAGCAGCTTTGCAGAATAGGACCTGGAGGTCCTGGCGGACAGCAAGTTGAACATGAGGCAGCAGTGCGCCCTTGCAGCAAAGGCGGCCAAATGAATCCTGGGCTGTATTAGTAAGAGTGTAGCCAGCAATTCTGGGGAAGCGTTCCTTCCCCTCCATTCAGCACTTGTGAGACCTCATCTGTAGTAGTATGGAATGGAATGGGAAAGGTCCAGTTGGAAGGGACAGGAACCTCATGCAGTTCAACAAGGGGAGGTGCAAAGTCCTGCATCTGGGGAGAAACAACCTCTTCTACCTCCTCCCCCACAAGCAGCGGGGGGGGAGGGGGGCGGGGNGAACTGCTCCAGCATGGGTCCCCCATGGGATCACTGGTCCTGCCAGAAAACCTGCTCCAGCGTGGACTCCTCTCCACAGGGTCACAGGTCCTGCCAGGAGCCTGCTCCAGCATGGGGTCTCCATGGGCTGCAGCTTCCTTCAGGGCATATCCACCTGCTCTGGTGTGGGGTCCTCCATGGGCTGCAGGGTGGATATCTGCTCTGACATGGTCCTCCATGGGCTGCAGGGGGACAACCTGCTTCACCATGGTCTTCACCACGGGCTGCAGGGGAATCTCTGCTCCGGTGCCTGGAGCACCTCCTCCCCTTCCTTCTTCACTGACCTTGGTGTCTGCATAGTCGTTTCTCTCACATATTCTCACTCCTCCCATCTGCTGTTGTGCAGCATTTTTTACCCTTTCTTAAATATGTTATCCCAGAGGCCCTACCAACGTCACTGATTGGCTCAGCTTTGGCCAGCAGCGGGTCCATCTTGGAGCCAGCTGGAATTGGCTCTGTCCGACATGGGGGCAGCTTCTGGCATCTTCTCACAGAAGCCACCCCTGCAGCCACCCCGCTCCCAAAACCTTGCCATGTAAACCCAATACACATGGTTTCACCAAAGGGAAGTCATGCTTGACCAACTTGATCAACTTCTATGATAAAATGACTGGCCTGGCAGATGAGGGGAGAGCAGTGGCTATTGTCTACCTGGACCTCAGGGAGGCTTTCAACACTGTCTCCCATAAGATCTGCATAGAGAACCTGTTGATGTACAGGCTGGATGAGCAGACAGTGAGGTGGATTGAAAATTGGTTGAATGGCCAGGCCCAGAGGGTTGTGATCAGTGGCACAAAGTCTAGTTGGAGGCCAGTAACTAGCAATGTACCCCAGGCATCAATACCGGGTCCAGTCCTGTTTAATATCTTCATTAATGATCTGGATGATGGGGCAGAGTGTACCCTCAGCAAGTTTGCAGATGACACAAAACTGGGAGGAGTGCCTGATACGCCAGAGGGTGGTGCTTCCATCCAGAGGGACCTGGACAGGCTGGAGAAATGGGCTGACAGGAACCTCAAGCAGTTCAACAAGGGGAGGTGCAAAGTCCTGCACCAGGGGAGGAACAACCCCATGTGCCAGTATATGCTGGGGTCTGACCAGCTGGAAAGCAGCTTGGCAGAAAAGGCCCTGGGGGTCCTGGTGGACATCAGATTGAACATGATTGGGCAATGTGCCCTTGCGGCAAAGGCGGCCAACAATATCTTGGGCTGCATTAGGAGGGGTGTTGCCAGCAGGTCGAGGGAGGTGATCCTCCCCCTCTACTCAGCACTGGTGAGGCCACACCTAGAGTCCTGTGTCCAGTTCTGGGCTCCCCAGTACAAGAGAGCCATGGACATACTGGAAAGAGTCCAGCAAAGGGCCACAAAGATGATTAAGGGACTGGAGTGTCTCTCCTATGAGGAAAGGCCGAGAGAGCTGGGACTGTTTAGCCTAGAGAAGAGAAGGCTCGGGGGGGATCTTATCAGTGTAAATACCTGAAGGGAGGGTGTAAAGAAGACAGAGCCAGTCTCTTTTCAGTGGTGCCCAGTGACAGGATCAGAGGCAATGGGCACAAGCTGAAACACAGGAGGTTCCGTCTGAACATAAGGAAACACTTTTTTTACTGTGAGGGTGACCAAGCACTGGAACAGGTGGCCCAGAGAAATTGTGGAGTCTTCATCCTTGGAAATATTCAAAAGCCGTCTGGACACGGTCCTGGGCAATCAGCTCTAGGCGGCCCNCTAAGAACAGGATATTAAGTATTGTATTATTATCTTCTTGAGTAGCGAACCATTAAGAATATTTAGGACCTGCCAAGGAAGAAATTAGGAGAAAGGTAATTCCGGCAGGGGGAGACCGCGACCACCGACTCAAATGAAAACCAAAAAGGCTACCCCCCCACTCTCCTTGAGCATGCGTAGTAAGTTAAAATCATACTGTACCTTTAAATCTAAGCGAAGAAAATATAGACCAATAAGAAATAATTATGGTTAGCTAATGTAATGTTTATGTAGTAAGTAGGTGTATTATGTTAATTGTAATGTATAAAAGTTAGAGAAAACTTTGGAAGGTGTGCTAGCTTTGTGGAATTACCACCTAGCACCCAAACTTGCGCAACTTTGAGAATAAACAATATCTCGTCTCAGTGTGTGAAGATTGGCTTATTGCACACCGGGTAAACGAACCCTATTTGGGACAACAATACTGTGTAGAAATAACTTAAATTTTACTAGCAAACTGAAAATATGTAGCACTTGTTAAAACAAAAAATAGTACTTTATCATGTTCTGAAGCTTCAGTCCCCTACTATTCCTTAAAACACTTAATGAAGGCATGAACCTTTTAGCTTTGAAAGACTAGACTACATTCTGTCAAGGAAGACAATGTATTTACCAGAAAAACCATGTGTGGACAACCAAAATTGACGTCACAAGCACTATTCTTGAGCAATGACCCCTATGTCAACCAGTTGATTGGGGTGACCTCTACTAATTGCAGTGTTCTTATCGTGCTCTTTTTCTCTTCTCTTTTCAAGTGAAGATGTTCCTGCCCATGGCAGGGGAGTTGGACTAGATGGTTTTTTAAAGGTCCCTTTCAACCCAAACCATTCCATGATTCTTTTGGCAAAAATAGCTTTGCCCCACTTAGTGAGGTAGATCCCATCTCTCCCAAGCAGACGCTGATCTGCAAACAGGGTCCCATGGTCGTAGAACCCAAAATTCTGTCACCAACACCAGTTCCACAGCCAATTATTGACTTGTTCTATTAATGCCCTCCTCCTCACACCCTTTCCCCTCACTGGCAAGATTGAGGAAAACACCACCTGGTCCCCCATGCCCTTGACTACTGCCCCCAGAGCTCTGTAGCCACTTTTGATACTGTCAAGGTTTCCCCTGGCAGTATCATTTGTGCCCACATGGAATAACAGCAGGAGGCAGTAGTCAGAGGGCCGAATTAGCTTTGGCAGTCTCTCCACAACATCCCCAGATCCTGGCCTCCAGCAGACAGCAAACCTCTCCAGATGATTGGTGGGGTTGACAGATGGGTGCCTCTGTCCCCTGCAGCAGGTAGTCACCCATTACAATGGCTCACCCTTTCTTCCTAGTAGTCTTGCATGGTTTAGGGTTAGGTGGACCAGGTTCTTTGCTTGTAGGCACATCTGTCTCCTCTCCAGCTTTGAGAGCAGCAGTTGTAAGCCCTTAGGTGGGGCAGGAGCCTTCCTCTTGGTGCCATACAATACAAAGTTCTTCTATCATCTGAACTAAAAAATGAACAGCAACATCAAATCCTTACCTAAATTCTAAGGATATCATTAAACAGCCTATATATCAAAATAGTCATATGTAAAAGCTTACTGAATATATACTACAAAAAAAAGCAAGCTAAATAAATATTTCAAAATACTAAGTACTGTATAAGAGTTTCACAGAATCCAATTAATTCTAAAGAAAAATTTTCATACCCAATAACATTCTGAAGTTCTCACCGTTTTGCCTAGCATATACATAGCTACTATGTCCATTTAAGGATTATTGTTGTTTTAAAATTGGGGAAACCGTTATTTTGCAGGTTTTTTGTTTTATTTTATTTCTTAATACAAATCCAAAGTAACTCAAATGTTCAATGCAAGTAAATTGCAAAGTCCTTAAGATATTTATATTCATATTTCTTTCTTACAAGGTTTAGTTTCTCACCCTTAATGCCATTTTTAGGAGACATGGATTCTGTCTCTCATCCCCCTCAGACAGGATTCACAGCATTAAAATTTACTACTACTGATGAACTTGCCAAAGAATTCTTTGCATTTAATTAGGGCTGTCAAACATCAAACTCCTGGAACACTAGCTGTCTTTTTACAGTTGTTATCTATAGGAAGAGGGGACTTATGCTGATATACATTTACTGAGAGCAAATAATGCAAAAAAGCAAATATTAGCAGCTGAGAACACAGTACCATGTAGTTTTTTACTGGAATGTCAACACAGGGGCTTGCAGGGTCATAGAAGTCTGTCAGAATTCTAACATTACTATTCTCACTCACTATCAATTCTGTATTTTAGACATTGGCACTTAATCTCATTCAGAATCGGAAGGTAATTTCCATCACAAACACAAACAAATAGCCTAAATGATTTTCTACTTCGGTTTACAGGACAAGGAGAAATACCACAACAGTGAATTAGGCTGCAGTGATATTGACACTGCTCTGATTAGCTTACAGTCCAGGTAATGAAGACAAGATGGGAGAAAACAGAATAAAAGATCACCACAGATTAACTTGGTGATACTGTGCATTTTATTTTTTTTTTAATCTTTAATGGCCTGTCTTCAACTGTTAAGGCTGAAACTTTGAAGTGTTATAAAGTAATAAACTGCAAAGTTTGAATAAAGGAAACAACATGAGATGAGAAAAAAAAAAGAAGAACATGCAAGCATAAGGAATGAAAAAATTATTGGTATGGATCAACAAAAGGACATGCTGATAGAGACCATTAAATGCCACTGCTGTCATTAAAGCAGATATCGTTGGTGGAAAGAGAATTTCCAACACTAGAAATATTTATAAAAATATCATGGCTTTAATTTAAAGTCTTAAACCAGCAAAAAGTTCATTATCAAGAGAGGTGAAACATAGAAGCTGTCCAACAGCACTCCACATGCCGCTCAAAAAACCGCTCCAAAACATACCAAATTCAGTACAAGCTATAGTGAAGAAGTTCTAAAAGTATATTAAAATTATTTAGTACACCTGGAGCATTAGATATATTTTGCTCCCAGCTGAAATTTCTCAGTTAATCTAATGTCAAAAAATGTTGCCAATAAGAATGGCAACAGTTCTTTAGAGCTTTAATGACACTCAGCCCCATGGATTATCAATAATAGGATTAAACAAATACTGACATCGAAAATGAAAGGAATTCCATGTAATGAAGTGTAGATGCACAGAATGTTTAACCAATGCATACATCTCACGCTGACAATCTTGTTCATGTGCAATTGATTGGACAATCAAGCCTCACAATTAAAGATGCTTTTTTCCTGAAGGCAAATAATTCTGAAGGGTATTACAAGGGTCATTTATTTGATATTGGAGAAGGTTGACAGTTGTGCTGGTTGACAGCAGGCTCAATATGAGTTAGCAGTGTGCCCTGGCAGCCAAGAGGGCAAACCGCATCCTGGGGTGCATCAAACACAGCATAACCAGCCACTCAAAAGAGGTGATTACCCTGCTGTATTCAGCGTTGGTGTGGCCTCTACTAGTGTTCCATCTCTGACCAATTATACAAAGTTAATGTTTTGAAACAAGTCCAAAACTATAAATTAGTGAATCTGTTCCACAAGGATTAACCATATAGTAAATAGCATTTTAGAAAATAGGATGTATCTTGAGAAGTATTCTACAAGTCTGGCCTCTTTTATGTATTTACCCAGAAAAGGAGATTAATTAGGCACTGTTCACTGACAGAAATGAGTCTCCAGTCAAACAAGGGATGTGAAAGACAACAAGAAAGGCTTCTATAAGCATATTAGCAGCAAAAGGAAGGCCAAGGAAAACATGGGCTTGCTGCTCAATGGGGCAGGGGACCCAGGGACAAAGGACACAGAAAAGGCTGAGGTACTCTATGCCTTTTTTTCATAGAATCACAGAATCATTGAGGAAGGGACCTCTCGAGATCATTTAATCCAACATCCCTGCTCAAAGAAGGGTCAACTAGAGCAAGTTGCTCAGGGCTATGACAAGTCAGATTCTGAATATCTACAAGGATGTAGATGCCACAACCTCTCTGGGCAACTTATTCCACTGTTTGACCACCCTCAGTAAAAAAGTTTTCTTATGTGAATTTTCAGTGGAATTTCCTGTGTTTCAGTTTGTGCCCACCACTTCTCACCCTGTCACTGGGCACCAGTGAGAAGAATCTGGCTCCATCTTCTCTACAGCCTCCTATCAGGTATTTAGACACATTGATAAGATCCCCCCTGAGCCTTTGCTTTTCCAGGCTAAACAGTCCCAGCTCTCTCAGCCTCTCCTCCTATGTCAGATGCTCCAATCCCTCAATCATCTTGAGCCCCCTTGCTGGACTCTCTCAAGTATGTCCATATCTTGCTTGTACTGGGGAGCCCAGAACTGAACACAGTACTCCAGATATGGTCTCACCAGTGCTGAGTAGAGGGGAAGAATCACCTCCTTTGACCTGCTGGCAATGCAGGCCTTCCTTGTTGGCCGCCTTTGCCGCAACAGCACATTGCTGGCTTACATTCAACTTGGTGTCCACCAGGACCCCCAGGTCCTTTTCTGCAAAACTGCTTTCCAGCTGTTAGCCCTCAGCCTATACTGCTGCGTGGGGTTATTCCTCCTCAGGTGAAGAACTTGGCATTTCCCTTTTTGCCTCGGTTTTCACTGGTAAGTTTTTCCCTCAGGCCTCCAAGGTCCCTGATGCTACTAGCAGAGTCTGTGAGAGTGAAGCAGTACCCACAGTACAAAGACCAAGTTAGGGATCAGTTAAGCCAATTAGATATACATAAGTCCATGGGACCTGATGGGACGTATCTGAGGATGCTGAAGGAAGTGGCCGACGTCATTGCAAGGCTGCTCTTTATCATCTTTGAAAAGTCATGGTGATCAGGGGAGGTTCCCGAGGACTAGAAGAAAGCAAGTCTCAGTCCCATCTTCAAGAGGGAAGATCCAGGGAACAGTTAGCCTCACCTCAATCCCTGGAAAGGTGATGGAGCAAATCCTCTTGGAAGCCATGTCTGGACACATGAAGGACAAGAAGGTGATTGGGAGCAGCCAACATGGCTTTACCAAGGGCAAATCATGCCTGACCAACCCAATAGCTCTCTACAATGAGATGACTGGGCCTGTGGACAAGCGAAAGGCAGTGGATATTGTTTACCTTGACTGCAGTGAGGCATTTGATAGTCTCCCATAATATTCTTATAGCCAGTCCATGTCTCATCAATTTGGTTAAGTACATGATAAAGTGTCTGGAAAACTGACTGGACTACTGGGCTCAAAAGGTTGTAGTCAGCGATACAAAGTCCAACAGGCAGTCAATTACTAGTGGCATACCTAAGTGCCACACCACTATTATTGACCCTAATACTAGGATCAGTACTGCTTAATGACTTCATTAACAACCTGGATGACGGAACAGAGCATACAAGTTTGTGGACAATACCAAATTGGGGGGAGCAGTCAACATGCCAGAGGGCAGGGCTGCTATTCAGAGGGACCAACAGCCTGGAGAAATGAACTAACAAAAACCTCATGAGGTTCAACAAATGCAAGTGCAAAGCCTGCACCTGGGATGGAACAACTCCACCTCCCCCCAACAGGTTGGGGGACCAACTGCACCTGGGACGGAACAATCCCTCCCCCAGACTGGGGGGCCAACTGGTAAGAAAGCAGCTTTGTAGAAAAGGACCTTGGAGTCCTAGTGGGCAATGTCGAACATGAGCCAGCAATGCATCCTTGCAGCACAGGCAGTCAACCACACACTGGACTGTGTTAGCAAGAACATAGCCTGGAGGTCAAGGGATGCAGTTATTATAGAAGCATAGAATTATATAGGCCAAAAGGGACCTCTGGCAATCTCTAGTCCCCTGCACAATGCAGGATCAACTAGATCAGGTTGCTGCTCAGGGCCTTGCCCAGCTGAGGTTTGAATACCTCCAAGGATGGAGGCTCCACAGCCTCTCTGAGTAACCTCTTCCAGTGTTTGACCCCCCTTGGGGAAAAATGTGTTTCCTTACTCCTAATCAGAATTTCCCTTGTTGCAACTTCTGACCTTTGCCCCTCACCCTTTTGCTGCACACCTCCAAGAAGAGTCTGACTCTGTCTTCTCCACACCCTCCCATCAGGCATAGAAAGACAGCAATAAGATCCCCCAGGCCTTCTCTTCTTAAGGCTAAACAAACCCATTTTTTCAGCCTCTCCTCAAATCATGTGCTATCCTGACCGTCTTGGCAGCCCTCCACTGAGCTTGCTCCAGTATGTTAGCAGCTGTCTTGTACTGGGGAGCCCAACACTGGATACTATACTCCAGATGCAGAGTATTCCTCTCTATTTGGCACTTGTGAGAACTCATTTGAATAGCGGGCTTGACTAGATGATCTCCAGAGGTCCTTTTGAGTCTAGATTAGTCTAGGATTCTATACATCTACACAATATATTTAAGCACACATGAACTTAAAAAGATCAGAGGCCCTGGGATGATGTTCATACAACATAGAGCCTGGAGTAATATACCGTAATTAAACATTTTTATTTGGAAGGGGTAGGGGAGACTGCACAAGAACTCCACAGCTAATGGATAGCTGTGCAGAGCACAACATATCAATGTAAAGTGATTAAATTTCAGCATAACTTAAAGCAAGATTTTAAGGCTATGACTGCCATTTGATACCTCTGAATATCATTTTTCTAAAATTGCTTTCTTTGTTTTCCTCCTGCAATTTGAGATGTACACTATAACTTAACTGGATACAGTTATTTAAAGACAGATGTAGTGTCTAACTTAGGTAGTATTTAGAAAAATCCAGTATCAAAAGTTCAACCCAATACCACAGTTAGTGCAAGGTATTTATACAAGTTACATAAATATTCTTATGTTAGATGTTGCTAGAGCAGCAATTTCATTACATGTTAACTCTTATGTCCATAGCTACAAATCAGTTAAATAGGTACACAATTAAAAGAGGCTTGGGAATTTTTGTATATTATACATCTACCCTTGAATAAAGCCTGAGTCTTGAAAGTAATGACAAATACGCACTTGACTGAAGATTTGGTTCCTAACCAGTTCGGTTTGGTGAGACCCTTAGATTCTAAATTTTAGGTGCAAAAAACACTGAGCACAAAATACACAACTATTAGATATCTGACATGCTTACAAGAGAAGGATTATTATCAAACAGCTTCACTTAATAGATCCAACTCACAAGAAAGATTCCCAAATAATAGAGCACTTAGTAAGATTTAGCCCTAGGTCTTTACAACCCTTTCTGAGACAAAAATGAATAAATACATTTTAAAGAAGAAAGGTTGGCACAAGGCTAGGTTTGGACAGGAGGCTAGGGTTTGAAGGTTCACAGTAGGATACTGAAAGGGCTAAACCCCTGACAATCCCTGACTCAGACCTTACTGTGAGCATCCTTGTTCTCTTGTGTTTTCTTCCCCTGCAAGGATAGCTATAGGTATTTGCTGAGCAGAGTTGATAACTGGGATAGATATTTCGAAGAATGTAACTTCTTGCCTGACAGGATTAAAACAGACTTTGAATAAGCTCGTTAGGCTTCCTATGTAAAATCACTGATAACATAGACTCAGGACATCAGTGCCGAGATAAGCACTTGAGGAACTAGTTTAAACCAACCCCTTGTAACATTCCTGAGGCCAAAGGACTGATGAGCCAATTCAATGACTATATATGGGCAAAGGAGACCCAAAGTTCAACTAGCGGACAGGTGAGGAAGACCATCGGAGACCACCGGAGGACCCCCGAAGACCACCAAAGAGGACAACTCCGCATGCAGATTGAACATTTGCATATGTTAATGAGTTCCAGGAAATCTCATGTTTATGTAGATGAATTCTCAGAAATCTTATGACTATGTATGACTTTATAGTATATAATCTTCGAAAGTTTACCAAATCGCTGGAGCACTCATGGTGGAACCATCCCCAGTGCTGCCTAGCGCTGTAATAAAGGATGCCTGCTTAATAGTAACTTTGTTGCTATTGAGTTTTATTTCGGGAACTTTCTGGATACTCCGTTTCCTCTTACGGGGAGGTTCGGACTTTGAAGGATAGTATCCGTGAATTTTTGTATCAATACTCACTCTGCTGTACCAGATGCTGAGCTGAGAAGGGAATAACACTGTGAAGAAAGCCTTTTGGGAATCTGCCTGGATGTGAAGGGGTTGCTCCACGGACTCCAAATGACATAACAGCCTCTTGGGCCAACGGCTGAGAAAATACATGGCTAGAGACTTCCTGGGGAATGGGCTCTCAGTGCACTCAAACCTAGGTGGGGGGCAGCAGGGACATCAACCTAGGAAGAGCAGCAGGAACGCTCGATCCCATGGTTGATGATCTCTGGACGGAGGACTCTGACCACAGACCCGAGGCAAAACAAGCACAACCACTAGCAGAGACACCAACTGGCCTGCCCAACCGCAGGGAGGAGACCATTCGGCTTGGTACTGCTGCTCCACACCAGCCCTGGCAGGAGGAACTAAATCTTCTTAATCTGCTTCCTGCAATCAGAGCTGTCACTGAAGACCTCTCCAACAGCCCCTCAGCCTAACTGGAGCCCTCAAAGAGGTAAGCAGAGCCTACAGCCATCAAGGGAGAACAGTCTGGAAAGTAGGAGGGGAAGCATCCGGTCACTACTCCAAAAGAACTCAGGAGAGCTGCAACGCCTGCAACTCTTCTCCCAATGCCTTGAACTCCAATCCTCATTATCACCACCGAGGCTACTGCTACCGTATCTATATCTCCCCCTTTCCCCATATCTGAAGAAGAAGAACACAAACACGAACACAAAACCAACTCCACAATAAGACAGAGGAGGAGGGGAGGAAAAAAGCAAGAAAGGAAAAAAAAAAAAAAAAAAGATGGGAAAAGGAGAAGAGGACGGGCTGATTGGTCCCCTCGGCATGATAATACGGAAGTGAGGTTGAGAGGAGGCTATAACTTCCTCCCTCTTTTCCTGGAATCCTAACGTTAATGATCCATGTGAAAATATGCGTGCGCCAGTGCTGGGGAATGGGGGGGAGGGGACGGGAGGAGCTATATGGGCATGCGCGTCTGTGGGGAGGGAGAGGGAAATGGCGCGTAGGTGCACAAGAACTTTATCCTTTGCTCCTGTTGCTGCTAAAGGAGAGAGAGGAAGAGGAGGAGTTGTGCATAGGGCGTGCTCAGGCTCTGCCCATCCTTCAGGGGGTAAGAGAGCCTTTCTTCTCCGTGGTCAGCAGCTATTCTGTCACGTCTGAACCTGAGTAAGGTTCTCCGAGGCAACTGTGGAGAAGATCAATTTTTCTCACCGTCTTTCTGTGACCGTAGGCAGAACGGCTCCTTGATAAGATCTCACCGAGCAAATCTAGTTAAGCCAGAAAACACATATATACTGTGTGTTCTGGGCAT
>VYZW01056993.1:4154-17319 GCA_013401315.1 Balaeniceps rex | reverse complement strand
ACTATTTCTGAGAAGAAGATAAATTATGCACCCGAATGCTCTCTGTGTTTAGCTTTCAGCACAGATTAAAAGTAAGTTGCCAAAGGTTACGGTGGGGAGTTCTTGTCATACAGGTTTGCTGTTGTGATGTTCAGAAGTACGGTACTGAGATGGAGAAGGATTTAGAAGCGCATACAGTGTTGATCATACAGTAGTTAATGGATGTGTGGCCTTGGCTTTGAGTTCTGAGGAATGCTTTGAGGATGAAATAGAGGTGATGGTCTTGGGAGAATTTAAAGAAATAAATGGGTGCACCTGTTTTTGTTTGTCTGTTTTTAAAAGGCAATGAAGAATGGAAGTTACATTTGCATGCACTTTAACTGTATTCCTTGGTGCATCTAAACTTGTGATTTTGAAAGACGGGCAGATGTATATGGTTTTGATACTTGTGTTCGTATCTTAGTAGTTACTTTTGCACAGGCCTTAGAACTTGGCTTCCTAATCAAGGCTACAATAAATTATTCATAAATTGAACTCATTAAATCAAAATTGGTTGCCTTTTAAAAGGTCATGCTGTAGTTTAAGAGAACTCTTTGGCTTGCAGTATATGAAAAATCAAAGCAGGTGATCGTAGGTTTGGGATTTTTTTTTTTTTTAATAGCCTTAAAACCTGTTATTCTAGCTCTGCTGAAATGAAATTACTACTAATACTGACTGAGCTTATGCTTCTGCCAGGTCAGCTGGAATCCTTCTGAACATACACTTTCTTGGTGCCCAGTTGTGATATGCTTTTAGAATACCAATACCTATGGAATGTAATTTCTGGCTTGATAAAGACAGAAGTATTAGTAAAAACACAACTATGTCATAACACACCTCTAAAAAATTTGAATGAATGCAGTAATAAAATAATCTTTTAAGTATTATTTTAAAATATGAGAAATGATTCCCATAGGAAAAGAAAGTGTAATACTACCTGCACTGTTCATACTATTCTCTCCATTTCAGTATTTCTTCATTTACAGTTCTCTTAATTGCTATCTTTTGACCTGTGATTTAACAGGTGAAAATTTTAATTGTCTCTTGAAAGCAGTGTAATTAATAGCTAGTTCATTTCTGTTCACTCTAATGTACTTCCATGCATAGAGGTGATATTTTATGTTAGGATAGCTGCATGGATAGGACATGGGTTTGTTGTGGTACTTGAAATGCAGAGGGACAATTTTGAATGAAATGCACGTTCTTTTAGACTGTCAGTATGCTTTCACAAACCACTAACTAAACATTAGTCACGTAATCAAAAGCAGGAGCTAAAGGAAAAGCAATGCAAATAACAGGGCCCTTCATCAGGATGCCTGGAGCAGTGGTAGGTAGTAAGCCTGTGTTTTTTTGCCAGTATACTTTTTTTTTTTAAGTTACTGCTAGTTTAAGGACAGATGGATTAGTTTTAGTGGCAGCCATGTGACCCTGTCAGAGGGCATATGTCTTAAGTTTTTGCTTTTTATACCATTCTAAGACACTTCTATCATTTTTCCATTGTTCGTTTTCAGGCATTTTGGGGCTTTTCTTATCATGTGCGGTCAGCTAGTAAACAGCGTCCTTATGTAGCTTAAGTGCTGTTTTTTAACGCAAATGCTATGTTTAATTCCTGAAAAATGCTAATTATCACCATTCATTAGACTTCACAGCATTTCCCTGAAGTAAATTAACTTCTTGTTAGATAGTTTATTGCATGGTGTTTTATTTCTGTTGATTTGAGGCACAGAAGTTTGGTGGTATTTGTCGCTCCGAATTGAGCTTGTAACGTGAATTCCATTTGTCATAGGAGCATCAATATAATCTTGAGGGAAGCTCCTCCCAAAGAAAAATATTCTTTAATGTAAAACTCAGAAAAGTAACCACCTAATCCATGAGATCACAGGTAGTAATGTTTAAAGGGAGACTGTAGCAATTTACTCTGAAAACTTGCTTAATATTTATTAAATACATGAATAATGTTAGTAGCTAATTTAAAAGTTTCAAACTTTAGAAGTGTTTGATGTAATTGTTAAATAACAGTGTGAAAGGACTGCACAATAAACTTGCAAATGTGAATGCCTATCTTTCTCTGCTGATCCACCACAACACACAAAAAAATATATTTTTTGCTAATTTCTTGTTCTGCATCACAGCATCCTAATTACCTAACATTTATATGATACTGGCTCATTAGAAACAGTATTAGAAAAGGACTGGGGGTGAGTCCAGCAGAAGAGCAGGCTGAAACAGAGCCTGCTGGAGTAGTAGGAAAAGGGGTCATTAGCTCCCTTCCGCATCCCTCACATACCTTGACCTTTTAGAAAGCTACTGTCCCCTTCCAGCCTCTTACCTGAACTCCCCCAGCACTCCATTCCAAATTATACTGGCCTCGTCCTTCTTCCCCACCTTATGGAACCTACTCTCTTGTTGCCATCAAATTCAGTTTTGCCTCTAATGCGGAAAAGGCTTGTGTAGGCTTTGGGGATAATTTTTTCCTGTAACAGTCAGGTAAGTGCTCCACAAGAGCATCTGCATTTCAAAAATGTAGCTGTGTAACTTATATCACTTGATCTTTTTTGCAGTCACTGGAGTATGTGGGCCATAGCATTGTAAAATGATTTATGGCATTCTTTATGATGATGGGGTGGGAGGGAGAAGGAAAGGAAACTGATCTATGATAGCAAAACTGATAAATGAGACTATCAGGTGCAGAAATATTTAATGGGTTTAAACTTTCTACAAGATACTGTAGTTTCCTTGAGAACTAACACTTTTGGGTTTTTACCACTGGCCCAAGTGTGTTTAGTCTTGGTGATGATGAAGACCAACTGCAACAAGAAAAATTCTGAGCAGATACTGGGAGTCACAGTGAGAGTGGTCAAACATTGGAACAGGGGGCCAGGCAAGCTGTGAAAACTCTATCCTTGGAGATGTTCATAACTCAGCTAGATATAGGACCCAAGCGCAACGTGATCTAAATTTGGCGTTGGTCCTGACTTTGAAGTTGGCCCTGCTTTGAGCGGGGTGTTGGACCAGATGATATCCAGCAGTGCCTTCCAACATAAAGTGTTTAAGAAGTCTAAGATTATTTTGAGAAAAAATCATGGGTTTACATATATATATGTATACATCTTATATCTCATATGCCTGTACTCAGGTGAAAATTCCTGTGTATTCTGTGTAAGCTAGAGGTAGTTTTTTGAATGGACAGCTGTAGTTGGTGGATTTTGGGAAGAAGCTTTATATTCCAAATAACAAATAAAACTGATTTCTGCCTTAAATACAGCACCAATGTGACTTCAGAGAGCAACTTCAAACACTAGTCTGATGTAAAAAAACCCAACCATGTACAGACACATACAAAATTATTAAGGCAACTACTGTTTTTTCTTCCTTCTTTCCCTCTTTAAGCTGCACTACAAGCTGCAAGCTTTATAGAACAGAATTTTTGGAGGCATTACAAACAAACCAGGGTGTCCATAGGATGTGGTGGACAAGTAAATGCCAGAGGTAGTTAAGATAAAAATAAAGTGAGTTGAAGAAACACCTTTGTTCTATAGGCTAAGGAGAAAGTGAATAAACGAAAATAATACTTAAAAAAAAAAAAAGAAAAAAGGAGTTGGGCAGAAGAAAAGAAGGTAAGGAGCTGGTATGTATATCAACATTGTCATTCAGGTCTGCATCTAAGTAAATAATGATTATGTTCCTCATCCCACACTCTCAGCTGCATCTTCCCGCTCTAATCAATGTCTTTGTAAAAGATTTTACAGAAATTATTGTTGTCCATTTAATCCAGCTGACTATCCAATATTTTAACAAAGAGAGTCCTGAAAGACTTCAGACTAGAAATGAGTGGTGCAACTGAGATGCTTCTTTGTGCATTGCAGGAATTGCTTCTATCAGTCCTGTTGCCTAAAGAAAGATTTAGAAAACAAATATACCTATTCCTTTCCGAATAGAAGGAATGAGTAATAGATTATTTCCTTGCTTGGAGCTACCTCTGTATGGACTTCTTCTGTCTGAGTAGCTTTGTCTCGCTTCCTTACAGGGTCACACACATCACCACTGCTTTCACAGGCTTTCTTTTCATACACAAAGCTCGAGCTCCTACCACATCTCCTCTGTTTTCAGCAGGATCAGATGGTGTGAGTCTTCTGTTTTGAATGGTAACTTCTGTTGTTTCTAGCTGATGTAATTCATAAAGAAGGTATGGAATTGCTCCTTCTATTCAGCTTAAAGAAGAGTGCTTAGTCCTTCTGCTGGACATAATCAGCTATGGAATTTATGCACCATGTAAAATACTGCTTTGGTGACAGCCATTAAATTCTTCCAACATAACTGTTTTCTCTTTCTCACTTCCTTTTCTTTATATGCAAATGAAAAAAAAATCCTGAAGCACATTTTGTTTAAAATTGTGCCAGAGTCTCTAATGTCTCTCTAATCTACAGATAGAAAACTTTTTCCATATAGCTTTTTAATGTGCTGCCTCTGATAGAGCATTCCAGTATTGCCACATCTTGTAAAATTCTGTCTGTAATTACATAGTTTTGTCAGGACTAGCTGATTTCTGCTTTAATTTTCACTTGCCTCCAAATATATGTAAAATACAGTACAAGTTAGTGCAGTCAGTCTGTTAATAGTTTGCACTGCTGCTTCTTAGAAAATGCCGCCAGGAGTTGGGCTTCGGGCGTAGCTGAGGTGATAAAGCCACTGGCAGCTTGCAGCATGATTTTTTTTTTTTTTAAGTGAAGGAAGCCTGCTCGTATTTCCACAAAGAAAGAAACCAAACTTCCTTACTTTTGAATCACTTTGGCCCTTTAATTATAATTCATGAAAGGGAAGCATTTTACCTGCATTGAAAACCAAGCAGCAGAGGTTGCCATTGATTTTTTTCCTGTTACTTCTTACCTGCTTAGCAGTATCAGGATTTCTTGTACAAGACCTGAAATATTTGGCTGATGTGAGTGCTTGTTGTCAGAGTTCGGTACTCTGAGCACACAGTAACAGGCACTGCAGTTTTGTACATCGGCTGGATCTGACCTGTGAGCAACGCGACTCAGTGGTCGCCATAACATTTGGAAGCTTTAGTGGTTGCCAGTATTCAAATCTGTGTGGAACAGAATGCACGGAACATGTAGTTGCTGTGGTCCACTTAGTTTTAGGCTTTACCTTTGCTTATCTAACATGCCCTCATGTCTTTGAGACTTTCTAACATCCATTTTAAGATGTTTTGGCCCTTTGTTTCTCTGGTGCCCACCGTGAACTGGCCCAGGGAGGGGAGGGAGAAGTACTGGTTGCTGCCATGCCTGTGCACACCGTTATTTGTTCTCCTCCTCCTCCCCCACAGAAGGAGTGGGAAGAGGAGGAATAAAAATTGCTTCCTATTGTTCCGCCCATGGTATGGATAGCTATGGCTTAAAGCTGTACTTGGGGACTAAATTTAGTCATTAAATCTGTTGTCGCAGTCATTTACAGTTCTGAGGTATTGGAGCGATTTTAATTTTTTCTTAAATCCTTCCAATGGAAGAATTTGGAATTATCACATGCCGTTACTGCAAGCTACTCTCACACTGCTGCGTTTTATGCTGCTTCACATTTCTACAGACTTGTCATTCAGCCTTGAATATTTGCTCCAGGCTATACTCGAAATACAAGATGTTAACCCACGACCAGCTTATTAAAATTTTGCCTGTGGTTTGCCTTGGAACTAAAAGAATTTAAGTCACTGTGGTTTCTAATGACTTAGTTTGTTAAAGCCTCCGATACCATTCTTGACACGTGTATTTTGCTGATCTGTAGCCCCAAATACTGTTTCGTGATTGGTGTTTTGGTATTTAAATTTGCTGTTTCTCTCTGGGTCTAAGGACGTATGGAGTGCCTATGTAAGATAACTTTGATAATTGTTCTTCTGTTACTGGTTTTATTTTTAGGAAGCACGAAGAAAACAAAAGTTCTGAGTCCTTAATCAGGGAATAACAGCATCCATTTGCATGAATAGAGAGATCAGTTAATTGGGTTAAAAAGTCTGTGCTTTGAAAAATACTGTCTTACTCACAAGTATTTGTATTAAACCCAATGTTTGCAATCGGTTGGAGCAATTAAAAATTGGTACAGTATTGAAACTAGTTGCAGATGAGTTTTAAAATAAAATGAAAATAATTAATTTTTAGGGGACTGTAATTTTGTCTTTTAAGCAGGAGAAAATTTCTGTCAAGCCATGGCAAATACACATTGTCTGTAAATCTTTAGCTTGGTAAAATAAGAGACACATGGAATTAGTAATCTGAGAATAACTCTTGCATTTTTAGTTAGGCAATGATGGCAGTTTCTAAAATAACCTACACAACTATAGTCAGTTTGGTGGACTTGATTTAAATGTTTGATTTTTTTGGGGGGGGGGTGTATATCCTGTGGACTTCAAACATGATTTAATTCTTTGGCATTCAGTGCGGTTTGTCCGCATTGATCGGGAGTTCAGCTGTCTGAACGAGTAGGTCGCAAGACTTTGAAACTTGCACGGAGCAAACCCCCCGGCTGCTCTCACGCTAAAGCCCTCCGCCTGCCTGCTGGCTGCACGAAGGTTGGCGGGGTAGGTGCCCGCTCCTCGCCGGCGGCGACCGCCGCCGTGCCGCAGCGCTGCCCCACCGGAGCAGCCCCGCGGCCGGGCTCCGGGGGCCAGCTCCCGCGCGCCGGGCGCGGCGGGGCCGCCGTTCCGTTCGGTTCCGTTCGGTTCCGTTCCCCCGCCGCGCTGCGGGGGGCGCCGCCGGCCCGGCCCGGCCGCCGTTACCTAGTGACAGCGGCGCGGCCATTGGCTGCGCGCCGGGGGACCGGGGGAGCCAGTCACCTTTCCAGCGCCCGGCTCGTCTGCATCGGCTGGGGAGGGGGAGGAGGAGGAGGAGCGGACTCAGGTGCAAGCAATAATTTCAAGGGGGAAGGAGAGAAATAGCGACAGAAGCTCTAGCCGCACCACAGTAACTAGGACTCCCCTGTCAAGCAGTTCATCATAGCGGCTGATAAGGATTCGTGTAGGTGAGAAAGATTGCTATATTGCTTTAATAAAGAATTGGAGAAAGTACTAATTTTATACGTGCTCTGTTGCTTATAGACGAAGGGAATGCATAGCCGGAAATATTCTGGGATGTTATAAAATCAAAAGGACTTTCTGTACAGCGTGGTGATGCACAGCAGGAAATTAACTCCAAAAAGAATGCTTTCTCTCAAACTGCTGCAACAGAATTGAGAATTTTTCTTTTCTAATATCTGAAATTCCTCCTGAAGACACAGCAAGGACTATCAAAAACATCAGAGAGATTCTGGTACTTTTAAAGAGACTTAGAGCAAATGCCAGCGTAATATCTGAATGACCTTGGAGATCATTTGATGTGGATTCATTAATTCTCACTGCCAGTCTTCTAGTCTCAGGAACTCGAGGATTAAAGATGGTTTTAACATTTTAGGGGCCTTTCAAAAAGCAAGATTGTATACAATTAATTACCTGCCTAATGATTCCTGAACTAATCAAGCATTTACTTAAAACTGAACACAGAAGATGCTTTCTTTTAATGTTTGCTTTCTCCATAACTGCGAATATAATGAACAAGGTAATGTCCTGCAATTAGAAGAACTTTTTTTTAAAGCAACTATTATGCTGATCGTCTAATAAATATAGAAACCCTAAAACTACGTAGAAGATAAAGCTGAGTAACAGAATAATGAAGTAGTAAACAATGGCAGCTTTTCTAGTCAAATCAGCATTTCATTAGCTTCACAGCAGAATGCAGATGGAAGTTTCTGTTGTCGTTGTATGGGGGTTTGTGAAATGATTCAGGTGTAGCTACAGAGGTGAGCAATATCATGGATATACCTATGAACTCCTGGGTACTGAGCCACTGTAGCAGATATGGCAGAGTTTCCAAAGATGATTATTTTAAATTACCATTGCTGAAATTAAATTCAGGAGGATTTATTTTGTCTGTGGGGACCTTGAATTATGCTTCTGGCATTAATAATTGTAATGGACTATAACTGTTTGAAGGAATTGTGAATATTGACATAAGTCTCCAAATTCTATTCTTCAATTATTTTCATTTTTAAATGAGTAGACACGATCTTCCTCATTGTATGTGAGATGTATGTTTTCTTTCTTGGGAGTCAGAGGACAAATCTGCCTTGTCCCCACCCAACTCCCTCCAAATAAAATTCATTATTCATACCCAAACAGTGGTGAGTCTATTGGAATTAACCTTGACAAAAATGTTTTCCTTACCTTTCCAATGAATAGCATGGATAAGACCGAGTACCATCTCCTGAATGGAGCCAGAAAAGACAGCATTAGATGGTGAACTTTTTCCTTTACTCTTCAGTCAATCTGTGATTTAAATTGAGACATTAAAAAGATTATCTCCAGTAACTGCTGGTCCAGGAAACCTGAGCTGCACTGAGGTTCCTCCTTCCCTTCCTCCCCCTCACCCCATTATATTCCAAAGTAAATGACTTTCTCAGGAAACTAAGCAGTCAGAGATTCCCCCCCTCCTTCCCTGGGAAATAAATGTATCTCTTCAGTTTTTATTTCCATATTTTACAGTACCTGTTTGTTTTTGAAGTGCCTTGTGTTTGCTAAAGATCGGTCAAGAGCACTGGAGGAGCTGATCAGTGGCCTTTCTCTTTCTGGCTTTTTTNCTCTTTCTTTCTCCTCTTTCTTTCTCCTCTTTCTTTCTCCTCTTTCTTTCTCCTCTTTCTTTCTCCTCTTTCTTTCTCCTCTTTCTTTCTCCTCTTTCTTTCTCCTCTTTCTTTCTCCTCTTTCTTTCTCCTCTTTCTTTCTCCTCTTTCTTTCTCCTCTTTCTTTCTCCTCTTTCTTTCTCCTCTTTCTTTCTCCTCTTTCTTTCTCCTCTTTCTTTCTCCTCTTTCTTTCTCCTCTTTCTTTCTCCTCTTTCTTTCTCCTCTTTCTTTCTCCTCTTTCTTTCTCCTCTTTCTTTCTCCTCTTTCTTTCTCCTCTTTCTTTCTCCTCTTTCTTTCTCCTCTTTCTTTCTCCTCTTTCTTTCTCCTCTTTCTTTCTCCTCTTTCTTTCTCCTCTTTCTTTCTCCTCTTTCTTTCTCCTCTTTCTTTCTCCTCTTTCTTTCTCCTCTTTCTTTCTCCTCTTTCTTTCTCCTCTTTCTTTCTCCTCTTTCTTTCTCCTCTTTCTTTCTCCTCTTTCTTTCTCCTCTTTCTTTCTCCTCTTTCTTTCTCCTCTTTCTTTCTCCTCTTTCTTTCTCCTCTTTCTTTCTCCTCTTTCTTTCTCCTCTTTCTTTCTCCTCTTTCTTTCTCCTCTTTCTTTCTCCTCTTTCTTTCTCCTCTTTCTTTCTCCTCTTTCTTTCTCCTCTTTCTTTCTCTTTTTTCTTTCTCTTTTTTCTTTCTCTTTTTTCTTTCTCTTTTTTCTTTCTCTTTTTTCTTTCTCTTTTTTCTTTCTCTTTTTTCTTTCTCTTTTTTCTTTCTCTTTTTTCTTAAAGCTAAGGTGTGCCAGAGGTGATGCACTGATGCTGAGGAGGCATCAACAGCTATGGGACTGTAATCCTCTCAAATGTAAGCACTGGCAGTGTCTACAAAGAGAGATCGTGAGACGCTGAAGCAGAGTTTAGCTGCTGTTAAGCAGGTCATCTGCTCACTAAGGCTCAGATTGCAGTGTTCCCTAATCACAAAACATGAACCAGTCCCGATGGATTGAATGGAGGACTCTGAATATGAGCAGTAGTGTTATGAACATATCTGAGCATCTCTCCTGCCCTCTTGGATTTGGTCACTACAATGCAGTTGACATCTGTATCCTTGAGACAGTTGTTATTGTCTTGCTAACATTTTTAATTATTGCGGGTAACTTAACTGTGATATTTGTTTTTCACTGTGCTCCACTTCTGCATCATTATACCACCAGCTATTTTATTCAGACCATGGCCTATGCTGATCTTTTTGTTGGAGTTAGCTGCTTGGTTCCTACTTTGTCACTGCTCCACTACTCGACAGGTGTCCACGAGTCCTTGACTTGTCAAGTTTTTGGATATATCATCTCTGTGCTCAAAAGCGTATCTATGGCATGTCTTGCTTGCATCAGTGTGGATCGCTATCTCGCTATAACAAAGCCTCTCTCCTATAATCAACTGGTCACACCTTGTCGCTTGAGAATCTGCATCATTTTGATCTGGATATACTCTTGTCTGATCTTCTTGCCTTCCTTTTTTGGTTGGGGAAAACCTGGTTACCATGGAGATATTTTTGAATGGTGTGCTACCTCCTGGCTAACTAATGCCTATTTTACCGGCTTTATCGTGTGCTTACTGTATGCTCCTGCTGCCTTTGTCATATGTTTCACATATTTCCACATCTTTAAAATTTGCCGGCAGCACACCAAAGAGATAAATGATCGGAGAGCTCGATTTCCTAGCCACGAAGTGGATGCTGCTGGGGAGACTGGGCACAGCCCTGATCGCCGCTATGCCATGGTTTTGTTTCGGATAACTAGTGTGTTCTACATGCTGTGGCTCCCTTATATCATATACTTTCTGCTGGAGAGCTCTAGGGTGTTGGAAAACCCAGCACTTTCCTTCTTAACAACATGGCTTGCTATAAGCAATAGTTTCTGCAACTGTGTGATATATAGCCTCTCCAACAGCGTTTTCAGGCTGGGACTGCGGAGACTGTCAGAGACAATATGTTCATCTTGTATGTGTTTAAAAGACAGGGATGTACGGGACCCTAAACCAAGAAAACGGGCTAATTCTTGCTCCATTTAAAGATAACTGGCGCATGTAATCAAACGCGGAATTTTGATAGTATTTGCTGTATCTGGAAACTTGCCAAAAGAGAAATGTTTACTTGAATAGTTTGCTATGATGTTAGAGTGAGTTAAAAGTGATTGCGGAAAAGGAAAAGGCTGCTGTGAGAGGGGTCGCTGAACTTGAATATAGCTCTTGTGAAATTGTGAGGAGAACAATTTGACAGAGACGGTGAAGAAAGTCAGAACTAAAAATCTTCCAAAGGGCATGAAATAACTACCACGTCAGAGGAGGTTCCTCATAAAATAAATAAGTTAGTTACTACCTTATATTTTCCCCCTTGTAGAAAAGTTGTCTTACTATCTTTGTGTCAGAATATACTGTAGCCTTCTGAATTTAAATATATTTAAGAGGAAACAATCAACAACACAGTAAGTGGCTATCCGTAAATTATATACCTGAGGACTATAGTAGATATTGCAGATTAATAATCAGCTCTGTCTCTGCTCACATCTTGTACAATTTTCAGTTGTACAAACAATCCACAATGCATAAAACCTACACTGGGCATGACGCTTTTGGATGAAATGGCACATTTTGGTACAACTTTCACGGAAGCTCTCCCTCTCATTTCCCCGTTTTCTCCATACTGTGCATCCCTAGATTCCATCGTGTCCAAGTGGTTTAGTTTGAGGGCACCTGCGAGGTAAACTGAGTTTCAAACCATTCTTCCTGCAGAAAGCAGTAGCCCTTCCTGGCTGGCTGAGTAACTGCAGATGCCCATGTACAATGAGTTCTTCAATCTTTCATTCTCTTGATCCTGTTAAATTAGCACATGGTATCGATGTAGTGTCCTTTAAGGTGTACTAAAGCTTTTCCTTTATTGGCTACACAGATAATCCTAATGCAAATATGATAATCACACACAGCAGTGTGCATCACTGCTTAGAAAATTAAAACTAACCTTTTCTTTGGGAAGTCTAAATAGCTTACTGTTGTAGCTGTCAATCCGTCGTGTGAACCTAGCTTGCACATAGTGTATTTTTTTTAGAGAAAACATAAATTGTGGTCTGTGACTAACGTTTTCATAGCACACGGAATAGATCAATGCTACAGGATTAAAAAATTACACTTGCTTTAAGAGAAATACTTCTGTGCAGTTGTTGAATAGCTGTTTGTTAGACAAGTGTTCTTGGAGGAAGAGAACAAGACAGTTGCAAAGACCTTCAGTATTTCCTTTTGTACTGAACTGATTTTCAGGTCCGCTGATGAAATCTTTTTTATTTTGCAGGGGCGCACATTAGGTTTATGTAATAAATTGCCAGGGGTTCAGATGCATGCCAATCAATAAAATATTTAAATTATTATTTTGAACCAAATGTAATTTTCTTAGATGGTTATTGGCTTTTAAAAAAGGCCCAATTATTGATTATTGGTGCCTTTTAACACTGCACTATTACTCCTCCTTTCACCAAAATGCATATGTAAAAATCGTGCCTATTACTTTTTGTAATGGAAGCTAACCACGCTTGCACACTTGTGGTTTGACTCTAGATCTCCCTTAATTATGTATTCTTTGTTCTGTTGAGGTGGTTCTGAACCCCTGTACATTTTTTAAACCTGTAAGAAAGTTGAAACAATGGAATAAAGTAGTATTATGTATATCAAAACCAGCTTTGGCTTTAGTTCCCTGATGTTACGCTCTGTTCTCTGTGAAAGTTCTTTTGGGTTAGGACTCAAGAGTGAACCATTTAAAATCCAAACCTCAAAGCTGCTTACTTGCCGTCTTAAACGTTTATATAGTGGTTTCTAGCATTGCACAATCTTTAAAGCAGATTGAAATATGACTTGAAACATTCCTCTACCTAAGCTGAGCTGTTGCTGACAATTAGCCCTGATGGATATTATGGAAAAATGACTGGTATTCTTTGCACGTATCTAGTAATGCTCCATGTCTACAGGAATGTGTCTGCTGTCTTCTTTTGAAAAGTTGCTGTTTATTTCAGAAGGCTCTTTTTGGCTGACTGCTGCTCTGTAAGGTTGTGTAACCCCATCTCTTTCTACAAAGATGACTTGGATTCTTTTTGTTTTGTCATTGTTTCCTGCTTAGTAGGTCCTCAGCGTGCAAGACAGACAAGGAACAACAAAATATCTCATTTCTCACAGCTCATGGGGCTGGTTTCATACCAATAAAGTACTTTTATTTCTGTGCTCCAGAGCTGGCCACTTACCGCTTCTGGTTTTTCTTGGCATTCCTAGTAACAAGTTTCTACCGGACCTCCTGAAATTCAAGAAAAGTTCTAGGAAATGCTTGAAGTTGAACTAACCTTTTATTAAAATCAAGCAATACAGCCTGGAGACAGTAGATGCATTGTTAGCGTGGTACTGTAACTACAAATATGTAGAAATACACAAGCTAACTC
>VYZW01056991.1:48040-64398 GCA_013401315.1 Balaeniceps rex | reverse complement strand
CTAAATGTAATAAAACTGACAGTATATGTGGAAGATAAATTTCTATCATCGAACTAGAGAACTGTTCGAGTAAAAAAACTGCAAAGAGCAACTACTTTGCAGTGGTAGGGTACTGGAAAAAAAGTTCAGCTGCGTACTGAAAGTGTATACAGTCTGGGAAGAGCTGCAAGGAGTGGCATCCAGGTGAGATGCATGAAGAATAGGGACAGGGACACTGAACCTTGATGGGTTTTTATGAATTCCAGTGGAATAAATACACAACATGAGCCAGGAGGTATAAAAAACTTTTAGCAAAATCTGAGTGAAGTTTAGATGCTGACTAGGCACATAAGTTAAAATCTACATGTATTCTGTTGTTCTGCAAAAGAATTACTTCCTGTTAAGCCAGTGCAAGTCCAGCATATCAAAACCAAAGTAAGGTCACTTCCTAACTGCATGAAATGCACAGTGCCTAGGTCAGAACATGGTCTCCTCTCTCAAACACACCAATTTCAATAGTTAACACCAATTCAATGCATAGTAAACCCCAGGAGTGATGACTTGTCCTAAAACAATTACTCTAAATTGCTTGGTGGTCACTGCTGGGATTCACCAGCTGACTGCAGCCATCTGAGGCAATTCATATTACTGAGATGGGAAAGCATATTGAACGAGGAAGCAAAGAAATACTCATGCAGTGCAGTTCAGTGTGCTAGCCTGCTATCCGCCCACCCAACATGTCACATGAAGCAGGTTAGGAGTGCAAAGCAGATGGCACGGGAAGCTACAGTGCAGTGGACCTCTGCACTCAACAGATGGCATCAACAGGATGCAAGAAAATCATCAGTCTCCTTGTGGAGTCGGGAGCACAACAGGAAGGTTTCCAGAGATAGCTACTGGGGGTCGTGCCACCATATTAATAGCCAGCACATGTCATGGCAATTCAGCACCAGCTGAGTAACTTTCAGAAGTGACTTCTGTATACATTCCTCCTTTATTTGATCTAAACCTTTGAGGACAAATGTCCCTGTTCTTTCAGAAAGCTGGATCCAGATCCAAATTTACAGCTTAAGATGATCTTCACAAGCTGTTCCCTTGTCTTTTTGCAGCTTACTACAAATGGTATGTCAGTATTCCTAGCTGTAGAATAATTTTTTTTTCCATGTAATTCCTATTCACTTCTTGGCAAGATCTTAATTTGTTCCTGTTTATCTACAGTTCTCCTTAACTCTAACTGCAGTAGTTGCTTTTCCATTTGTGAAAGCTAATTTTTGTCATATCCTGGCAAAAAGAAAAGCAATGGGGGAGTCACACTGTTGAAGAGTGAGTTTGGTATGTTTTCACTAATGTTATATTCACATAGAGGCATACCCAAGATGTTCTGGATGGTTTGTAGGCCAATGGTTCTTGACCGGTTTCAAGTGAAGGATCACTTAATCTTTTCTGAAAACACATTCTGAGACCATCTCACTGTGATTCATGGGAGGGAGTGAAAGGAGAGATCATAAATAAAATAATGAAAAATTAACTAAATGCAAATTATTTTATAAAAACATGGTGTTCTAATTACAAAGATTTTAATTGCAAGTATTGATAATAAGAAAAATAATTAGCGATGGAATTATGCCTGAGGATAGACATCAACAGCAGTTAGAAGTTATCTCATGACACTATCAGTTCACAAAATAAGACTTAGGATAAATGTTGGATGTTCAGCGATTATTATATTTTCTCCCTTTTTGCTTTGCCTGCTTCTGAGGTGTTAAAGCAACCATATTTGCAGTCAGACCATATAACATCTACTGATGCAATTTGATATGCAGATTGCGAGGATAAAGATACAATCCCTGCCTCAATAAATATAAGATCTATATTCCAGTCATGTAGCAAGTAGAAGGGTATGAGGCTTTGTGTGCTTTGTAAATACCTTGAAATTACCTTTTGGGCACACTATTATCTTCACAACAAATTTCTGAAATGATTTTTCATAGATACATACTCACAGCTCCTCCCATCTAAAACTAGTTCAGTAGGATGTGTGGGTGTTCTCAGTGTATGAAGTTTGGATGAGTGCATTGTAAATACTGCACAGATAGATTTTATTTAGATTTTTAGGTTCTTATGACAAAGGTTTTTTATCACAATGTGCTCATAAGTCACTTAGCAAAGCAGCACTCCACTCTCACATTGAACTAATATCTACAACCATAATATCAGGAATAATTTATGCAGATAGTCAAATATGTACTGTTCACTGAAAATTTTCAGAGGTTAATCCACACTTCTAGCTTTGACATTTGTTTCTCACAATTGGCTGTATTCAAGTTCTTCACCATATGCTTGGTTGGACCAGACTTTGGACCAGTATCTCTGGAGATATTTGCCTCTCCCCATGGTTAGGGAATTAGGCAATCTGCAAACTGGAACATTCTTGTAAGATTATACTTTACTAAATTTATGCTAATCCATAGCTGGATTAGAACCACTGGGGCTAAAGTTATGACTCTTTCAGAAACACAGTGTCTTAAAAATTACAGTGATTTCATCAAACTTTAAAATTACCATATACCATGTTTTCACCAAATTAGATGGCTGAAGTGTTAGAGCCTCAGTGTGTATTTTTGCCAAACACAGTGAACGCCAGATGTGTCTCACCTGATTTGAGGCTCCTGAGTCAAGACCATAATTGCCTTTGGTTCTCAGTAAAGCAAACCCAGCAAGAATAGCTGTACGAATGAGTCTTTTGGGAAGTCTAGGAGTCATGACTCTGCTCTTGGAAGCTCTGTCTTTCTCTCACTCAATGACCAGTTTCAGGTAGATAATGTCAGTGTGGGATGAACCTAGGCTTTTCTACATTTCTCGTATCTGCTAACTATTAACTTTCATGCTACCACTCTTTCTGGTTAGCAGTTTGGTGGGGTTTTTTATAAACAGTAAGAGTAATAAGTAAGTAATAAAAGTAAGAGTAAAACCAAAGTTGTCTTTAACACAGCCTGAAAAAATTTTGAAGTACCCTAATCAAAGATCCAAAGAAGGAAGAATATAAGGCTTCACGGTTGATGCAGACATCTATGAATATGGAGTGTCCTCAGTCCTTCCATGGCATTGGGAGGTACCACTCCAATCACTACAATAACACTTTTAACACTAAGGCACTTGACACCTGCAAGTCAGGTTGTTAGCAATGGTCCGGCATTCAAGGGGGAAAGCAGAGTGGTCATCTGCTGGTTTTAGTAATCCATGGGTCTTATTTTTCTCTGGAGTTCATTCTAAAATGCAAGATGCATCATCAGGTTTATGATTTTTACAGCATCTGCCTTGACAAAAATATGGCTGAAATGAGAATAATATGGTCATGGTGCCAGAACATTGAGAACGGTAATAATGATAGCCTCTCTGTTTATTATGACCATCATTTTATTCTCTCTATTACACTAAATGGTATAATTTATTGCAGTAGTATGACCTGGCTATGAGTGATTATACAAATACATATTTTATATTGTTCAGGGGTTTTACATATTCATGCTTTCCTGATGAAAATATATTATGTACCAACAAGAAGAAAGTCTTAGATGAAAAAGAAAGCAACTTTCTTCTACTTGGCAGCTATCCATTTGAGATCCAAGCAGGGTATGAGAAGTGCATGCAAATGTGATACCTGCCTGTTGATACCAGGATTTCTATGGATCATCTATTAAAGCAGCACTTTGTTATCGTCTTCTGCATCCTGATCCTGAACTATGTGAATTTACACTTAATAACAGATTAATCTAACTTTAAAATATATCCAGCTGCTAAAGATAGAAAATAATCCCTCGGGTAATGCATGTCAAATAATCTCTGATTTCAGAGTAAAAAAAAAAACTGTGTTCATTTACCATCTAAATAGACTTTAAAGCACTGATCCTTAATGGTATTTCTTAGACCTTTGGGACTTTCTTTCTATAAAGAAAAACAGCAATTAAAAAAAAGCAACCTAAAAAAATTAAATTTGTAGCTGAAATATGTCTTCATATAGCAATCTCTGCTTGGTCTCCATTTCACAGAAGATGGACCTAATCCTGAGAAAATTTGAGCATACAAGTAATTCTATTCATATTAAAACTGTCTGCAGTACTCAGTGATTCTACTCATATAAGTCAGAAGCAAGCTTTTTCACTTGATCAAGTGCTTACAAAGTCTAAGTGTCTAAATTACAAAATACCTTAATATAGTATAGATTTTCATTTTGTCTTTTGGAAGAAGTCAATACTGATATTGTTGTGTAGACCAGATTTTTACAAATTCATTTTCCATCTAAGAAAACAAATTTAAAGGGAGCTAATAAGCTTTGCAGAGCCTTTATAGCAATCTGTTGTGCCATCATTTTTTATAAGGAAGAATAAGGTACATGGTGACCTCAGTCATAATTCATGTTAATGCAATACATATTCTAAGCTCCTCAAAGACATAAAACATTAAATTTCGTAGACCAAAAGGGTCTGGCATCCAAAGGGCAGATTTTAAATATTGTTGAAAGCTATTTATAATCTATTGTAATTAATGTTTGGAAGGCTGCTGTAAACACGGTTATAAATTAAAAGTAAACTACCAAAGTTAAACATGTTAAGCAGGCTTCTAGATAAATATTAAGCTTAGACCAGAGGTAATGTTTTATATATACGTGAGTGCTGAATTTTGCTTGATGAATTTCACGCTTAACATCTGCCACCCTAGCAAAGCACGTCTTTCCTAAAAGAAAATTTTTAGCTGTTTTTTTGTTGGTTTTTTTTCTTTAATCCTGAGAGTAAAATGATTAACTTCTTGCAAATAATACGGCTTTGCTGCAGGTATAATTTTCAGACATACTCAGCCAGCTTTAACCTGACCGTGCTCTCATTGTTGGCAATTGTAAAGCTTTAACTGCAGCGGCACTGTGCTAGTCCTGAGAACATTTGAAATATCACCTGAGAGCTGTTTGCTGCTGAAAAAGAAAAAGATCAATCTCTAAATGACGAAAGAAAAAGAAACCAGCTGTTTTCATAGCTGACCTGAAATCCTTCATGAGGCTCTGGTAATAACAGAAGAGAGAGATGTGGCCCATACGTTAATTAGTTAATACCTTTCTCTCAATTATACTGATTTCACACATGCTTCTGGACTGACACATGTGCAAATTATATCAGTTTGCTAGTAGCATGGGTTTTGTGCTCTGTTTTTGACTGAAATTGAAAATGCTCCTTTTCTATAGAGCAGATGTACCTTGCGCATTAGCTGACTGCATGTGCTCCCCAGCCTGGCTCTGAGAGGACAGGCGTCCCAGCAGCACCGATGGTGCCCAAAATCACAGTGGTGTGAAAGCAAGCAGCGCTGCTCCCAGGGCATCTGATCCCTGCAGAGCATCCTGCCGTGGAGGCACACAGCAGGGCCAGGCCTTGCAGTTTGGCTTTCCAGAGGTCAAAATCTTTCTTTGTCCCCCTAGACAATGAAGGATGGCTTAACACATCTTTTATTATATTGTAAAGTTGAACCAAAGTATTTACACTAACAGTCGTGTTTCTAATAGTGGTTCTCTGCAATGTTTTCAGTCACAACTCTCTTACAGCATCCCTAACAAAATTTTTTTTATTGGTGAGCATGTTCCCTGACAAGTTCCTAAACACTGAAAAAGAAATAGTGACAGTAACAATTCAGAAAGAAAAGAATGACAGACACATTAATTGATATCTCTTTGGCTTTGAACAGTCAAAGATATTTCCAGCTGCAATTTCCATCAGGCCTCCTTTTGGTCTTTAACTTTCTGTGATTTATTGACTTAGTTTAAAATAACAGCAAAACTGTTATGAGATGTAGAACATTATTGGTTGTGTTGAGAATAAAGGAAAACTGGCAGATATAAGTATTTGTAAAAAAATGGCATTCCACAATGTTTTCTCTTTAAAGATGTTGGGGTTTTATTTTTAGGCATAAGATTAAATTTTGAGAAGCTATGCATACAGCTGAGAAAACAAACTATCACATGCTTAACACATTAGTCTTAAGTGCTGATATTCACATAAGTTGAGCTTTGCTGATTTAGAGTCATAGTCCTTATTTCTGTGTTAATTACATAATTGCAAATATCAGAAAATCAAGAAACACAGAGGTAATGTTCTGTCATAAACCCTTATATGTGTCCATTACATTCTTTAGAAAATGTCAACATTCAAAACTGAGTAGGCTGCTCCCATAGAGAAAAGCTGTACATCCTTTCCCTTCTTTTTTAGGCCAGCACTGCACTAACAAGGTGTTACATTCTAATTACTCTTCTTTAGGGGACAGAAGTCCTGAAAGGGGAAAAAAAATTTGCCAGAGAGATGTAGAGGAGTACACCAGTATCTTTCCAGGAATCAAACCTCTCAGAGCCTGTTCCTCTTCTGCAAAATGGTGACAACGTTTTTGTCACAAGCAAAATTCACAGGCAAAATGGGCTGTTTAAGATACTTACAGCCTCATGTTTCTGACAAACAAGGAAGAGAAGCAGGTGGCTTGAGATGTGTTATGGTCTGACAAGATTATCATAGGACTGGGACCCTGGAGGGTGAACCACAGATGGGTACAGAGCTGGTTGTGATTCAGAACCCAAATAAAAGCTCAAAGTACTAACTCTGAACTAAAACAAATTGCTTTTCAACAAACAGAGCCTGAGTTTTTCACTCTAATTCAAATTTTCTCGTGGCTTTCTGGGACATTTCCATTTTATCCTTCTTACTAAATTGCAAACAAGGAAAATTGACAAAGTATGTCAATATGATACATGCCAGTAACAAATGTGGAGGCAAATGACTTCTGTACGCTTCAATATTCTTTTCATATACCTGCCCTATGGGCTGGAGAGTGGATATGTCTTGCAGATGCCAACTTTTTTGGCTTTGGGTCTAGTGTCACTCCAGTCTTGATCAGGTATAGGATTTTCTACGTGAGAGTTGTGAAACACAAATACGTTTCATTTAAACCAGGGCTTTTAGTACCTTTTCCCTGTTTCTAGCTGTAGATTTACACCCTAGCTGTTCAGCTCAGGAGGAAAAATAATTTTCTGCTGCTTGGTTCTCAGTGAAAGAAAAGGCTCTCTGGGTGACAGAGCAGGTCCCTTGGCCTTGGGGGGCTCAGGCTGTGGGAAGTGCCAGAGCACGTCCTGCCCTGCAGCTGTTACTTGCTTGTGTGACAAGTCCCAAATTGCTGCATCTGGGAGTTAGCCTCTTCCCTTTTTATCGCTCACCCTGTCCCTGGGTCTTCCTCACACAATAACAGTAATAATTTTACCACTTCTTACAGATCTTGGATAAATACATGATGTATCTGAGTGCCAAGAACCAGTCCCTGAGGGAGTTCACTGAAAGGATTTGATGATGGACAAGAATGATTTCAATTTACAATGACACTTTGAGACCTAAGTTAGCCATCTTTAATCACTTTAAAATATCCCTTGCAGAGCTTTAAAATAATTTTAATTTGTTAATTAAAGTGCCATGTAACATCAAGTCAAATGCCTTCCGTAAGTTTAATTCAACACTTTTACCATCTCCACAGATCTTATGACTCATAAAGAAAGTATTTAAATTTGATCTCCATAAATATGCACTGACTGAACAACTACAGTTCCATCTTCTAGCTTTTTACTTACTAGGTCTATAGCACCCACACCATTATTTTGCCTGAAATATTTCTCAAACTATCTTTCTTCATATGTTTCAACTTACTTAAAAACTGCTTAAATTTAAATAGACGTGTCAATTACTGAACTGCTTCTCTACTTCTTTCCCTCTTCCTTTATTATCCTCTTTTATAGCCTTATATATTTTACATTCCTAGTTTAAATGTTTTTAATTTCTCAATAAATTTTTCATTTAAAGTATCTATAAAATTAGGCAAAACACATTGTAGAACTATGATTATTAAATGTCAATTGTGAAGACTACAAATGTTTTCTACTTAGAAGTGGGAAAAGCAAAATTTTACAACTTTTCAGATCAGTTGTGATCCTTAAATAAATGTACACAAGCAATTGCTTTTTTAAAAAGAGTAACTGGTCTGAAAAATCTTAAACCAAGGCTTTATAGTAGAGAAATGAAATTATGTCTGCACTGGATAAATTTTTTGCGCAGGAGGAACTTGAATTATATGGACTGTTAATAGCACAACAAAACCTATTCATTACCAACAAAGCACAGTTTTGCCAGAAACATCTGGACTCACATTTGGCATCAAGTCTTTTATTTTTAAAAAGTTGCAGCTCTTCAAATAAATGATCTCCAACTTTGTAATCTAATTTATGATGTGCTGTCTTTGCCTTCTTGGACAGAGATCATAACTGAACTTTTGTCTTGGAGCATCTGCATTTTAAATCTGGAGATTAATATACTGCATGAAGGATCAAAAAGAACCCCCAAACCCAAAACATAGGAATATGTACTCCCATCTATGTTTAATTTGTAGCTATCATTAGCAGTAATAGGAGCTTGATTTTTACACTGAAAATAGAACAAACTATGTGTTTTCAGTTCTGACTGGTGTATAAATAGAAAAAACCAAATTATCCTAGCATAGTGGATAATGAATATCATTAAGAATGAAAAAAAAAACCCAACCAACTCTCTCTCTCTTACATCCTAGTTGATTTTACGCTTAAGCCAATATAGTGATTGCTCTGTTTTGGTGTTTAATTTTAGTGCTACAAAATCTCAACTTAAAACGTCTGGTGTACAGCAACTTAAACTTCTCAACTTTAGAGCTGCCTGTGGGTATACTGAAATGATAGAAGATACTGTACTGTCCAACCACCTAAACACTGTCAAGTGAATGAAAGTTTCATAGCAGGACTAAGTTTCAACATTTCGTAAAATGACTTCTCTATCACTGTCATCCCCAGATGACTTACATGCACCAACTTTGATATTATACGTTTTGAAAAAAACGTCAGGTCAGGATTTGTCATAGCACTTCTGAGGAAGAAAAAGATGTTGTTTGAGAAGTAGCATATGAAATGTCAGGGGATGTTACAATGGAATGCACACAAAAAAAATCAACTTTTAATAGAAAAGTAGTTCTATTATTATTTGTAAAATGATTGCCTGTGATTCTGTAGCTGAATGGTGTGAGAAAGTGAGGTACGTTTTCAGAAGGTATCTTAGAAGATGGGAATACAGGCAGCATGCAGCAAATCTCTTTCAAGTCAGCTATTTAAACTGTAGACAAGTTGTGTCAGCTCGACAGAAGTCTTAACATATTCTTAGGTATTCTAGTAATAATAGGAAAGAAATTTTTGTACATTGTGTTCTCTTCTACTAAAGCATAAGCTAATTACCTTTTAGGACCTGAAACATACAGAAATAAAAAGAGTATTAAGAGACGCAGAATTAATCTTATTTATAGACTCACCAATATGTCTCTTAACATACCAAGGCTAGGAAAAACAGTTTCTGTCCCTTTCACATAAAGGATTATTGTAATTTACTTAAGTCTTTAAAGGCATATTAATTAAAAGACATCAGCTTGAATGCCTATATTCTGAATGTGGCTTGTCCCACCTAAATTTAGACCCTTAAGTGTAGAGCCTAACCACTCAAGACATACCGCAGGTACTTCCAATGGGCAGTCCAGACCTTGGCTTGCCTAAACGGTCTTCTGGAGTACCTGTTTATCTGCACTGATAACTTCTGTTGCCTCCATTGACTGCTCCCCTAAATGAATCCAGGTCTAAACCCCAGCCTACCAAAATTGATGGAAAGACAGGCAAGTGCTTGCATCTTTGAAAATGTTTATCTATAAGTGATTTCCCGATAACACATCCTGGTCAGGATGGGGAGCGGGTGGGTGATGGCAGCCTGCTGAGGTGCTCCTCATTGTGCCCAGACACCATGAGGCTGCAGCGGCATGCTGCTCCCTAAGGACAGAGTCTGACTGACACTCTGGTGTTGGAAAAGGAATTAAAGAGACTGTCTGGAGGTGAGAAGAGAGGATACAAACTGAGGAAAAGGTGGAAATGAGAATATTGATAATTTCACTGCATCGTCTTGGTCTCAGCTGCACAACTATCAACACTTAGCATGAGCTGATCATTTTAGCTGAATTTGTGTGGCTTTGCTTGTATAGAGCTACTGTAGTTGCATACTGCATAGACATAACTTTGATGATGTCTGAAGACTTTTGTAAAACAGGGAGCTTTGGAGGCACAGTCCTAATAGCACCGAGCAAATTAGAGTTCTTCAGCTAATCAGCAGGTATCCTCTTGTGGACACCTTGCTACCATTGGGTTAATTAGAAAACAGCTGGCACTGGCTGGGGGGAAAAGGGAGGTGTAGGGAGATGGAGTTTGCTGAATACCAATCATGTTTTATTATCATTCTCTAACCTTTTAGCCTTAATTGCCATTTTAGGAAGTCTAACACGACTTAATGAGATGCATGTTTTCAGAGCTATACCCCTCAAGTGGTAGGAAGTGGGTTTGCTTGGGTAAGTGTGTTTAATCCTCTGGGTTTTCCTGCGAACTGTTCAATTTAATTGGATTACACCAGGGGTCTGACTGGGTGTGACAAGGGCCCCCTTCACAGGCCCTTGATTGCTTCATATTTTGTTCATCCTCTTTTACTTCGACCTGGTGCGTTGTAAAATGTGAAAGACTGTATGTCTTAAGACTTAGTAAAACATAAAGTTTGCAACTAGGGCAGGATGTCCTGATTCCTGAGGGAAGACAGTTAAGGAGAAATGCAGATACGCACAGTATCTACAACATTAACCGAAGTATCTGGCAGCAGTATAGTTTTTTGAGCTTATGAACTGAGTTACCACATTGCCTGGTGTTTAGAACAAGTATTTCATGGCAAGGGTATCTGGAAAAGTCTAAGACAGCAAGAATAAGATCAAGAGCACCTGGGTTTGGAGCTAGTAAGAGAGAACAGAGTAAGAGAAAAAGAAGGAAGATGCTGGGGAAAGAAGAGCTTAATAGATGCCAAGCCGCACACAGAAACTTTCAACCACCTGTCAATTTGGTGGTGGAAGAGGAGCTCCTTGGGGAGAGAAACCTGAAGAGGTAAAGAATTAAAGCCTTCTAGAAATAACCACAAGTGAATACCAGAAGAAACATTATGTGGGTCATGAACTTGTGCAAAAAACATATGCGAGGTGGGTGTTTTTTACTCTAACTCACATGCAATCATAACAGATTTAAATGTTTTAGAACATGGTGTGGAAACAGCAGCACTGAGGCTCTGGGAACATGAATGTGGGGAGCTGACGCATGCTGTGGTGTGGGCAGATGAAATATCCCAATTTTGGGAGCAGGATTTCAAGGAGGAAGTCACACATGCATAATATTGCTTTCTTCTCTCTCCACCTCCCAGCGTTACCCCACCTTCCTGTAGGAGGTCACTGCACAAGTAGCCATAGCCTCACACACACAGAGTGCTATTGCAGCAGTTACTAAAGAGAAATAAAGTCAACGAGGCTGTCACTGAAAAGAAAAAATATTAATATTTTACACTGCAGGATTGGATTGGGTTTTGAAATGAAGAGGCTACAACATTTCAAACCATTCCCAGTATTTTCTGAACTTCAGTACAATGTTGTCAAAAAGTAAAGTTTGCAATGAAGTTTCAGGTGAACAGTTCTGAAGTTACTACACCCTTACCTGTAAGGTTAAAGCTGGTGTCCATGGGATGAAGGCAATCTGAACTTTTATCTCAGGATCTGTGGGTCTTGATGGCTAGAAAGCAATTTGAAGAAAAATGCAATAGGATAATTTTTTAAGAAACAGAATAATTTCCTGAACACAGAGTCATAAATATGATGGAGATATGAAATCATAAAATCTTGAGTCTCTTTAAGTGCTTTCTGGTCCTCAAAGATCTTATAGGTGAAAGAAGTGACAACTCAGTTGGAGCATACTCTCTTTGCTGTTCAGCTCCTTCCATTAGCCAGAAATAACAGTAGGAAGGAGCCAAACAGCAAGAAGAAGAGTATGCTTGTGGAAACCTTTTACTGTAAGCAAGGGGAAGTTGCTTAAATGAGGAGGCAGAAACAAATATGAAGACAAAACAATGTGGGTTTTGGAGTTTTTTTCTGTAGCCATGCATAAGTTCACATAGAAGCATCAAGTATTTGGATCTACCTCCTCCTAGTATGCCAGTGATTGCATTCTTCTCATACTAAATCCAAAACACAGCACTATGCCAGCTACTAGGAAGAAAAGTAACTCTAACTCAGCTGAAACCAGGACAAACTTGAATATTCATTACCCTAAAGCTGTACAATAGCCTAGTACATTCCTGAACAATTTTAATTTTGTCTTGTGCATGGCAATTACTGTGACATTGTCACCATGGCAAAGATTGTCAGGCACATACATATAAAAAAGGCATTTGATACAATTAACTCAAGATTGATCAGATGAATGCTGTGAAAGCCTACAAAGGATTGATACAAAAACCTGAAATAAATTAGAAAGTGAAAGGAGGAAGAGGGGAGAAAAATTTGGTGCAGATGTCATTTGGAACAAAGAGCAAATTTTGAATAACAATTTAATATTTTTTTTTTAAGAAAAACAGAAATTTGAAAAGGAAGATAGGGTTGTAACCTTTTTCTTAAGAAAAGTGTAAACATAGTTTATATTTAAAAATGTGACAGTAGAGGTCATTTATCATGTTTTGAAATGAGACTAGGGCAAAAGAAAAAAGCAAACATAAACAAATGGATAGTCTCTGGTTGAAAAAGCATATAGCATCATATAGGAGTTGTCAACACAAAATTACATGAGAAGAGATGAGTAATCTAAAGCAAATTGTTAAAGTTCTGAATTAGTAAATTTAGGCTCATTACATAAAAGAAATAAATCAAGAGATTTATTAGTTCTGTGGTTAAGGCACAGCATTACACTATACATCCAGTAGGGAAAAAGGAAGAATTTAGAGAAAAAAAAAATCAATCTTTGGCTAGGTCTGTGTGTGGTAAATATAACGGGATTGCAGATGTGAGCAGGGCTCTTTGCAATTGTGTTCATAACCTAATTAGGGTGGTAATTAGGACACAGGTAAAACCACAAAAGGAAAAAAAGGATGTTAAATTTCAAAGAGTGAGTTTTAGAAGAATGTAAAAGCACAGGATGAAATCAAGTAGGATAAATCAATAGAGATAAAGGACACAGAGGGAAATGGAAAACATTCAAAGATAAATTAATGTATGCCCAAGGGTTATGCATGTAATCTAGCTAAAAATACACCAGAAATAAAGAAGGCGAATGTTGATGAACAAAGAAGCACAAAGCTGAGAATATACACTCTAGCTATATCCAAGGGACTGTGTAAATTAATACAGCTGAAAAACAAAAGGTCAAAGATAAAGCTAATAGTACATTTAACAAATAGCAAGAATACATTTTCCATGAAAAGAAGATATACATTTCTCAAGGCAGAAAATAAAATATTCTTGGATGTGGAAATAATCAGAAGATAAAGACCAAAATAATTGCAGGGAGCAGGATATTAAGTGTAAGATGCTGAAAGAAATAACAAAAACTGTCAAAGATATTTTGGACTTAGAGCAGAAACTGTTGTGCAAGAGGACTGCAACTCTGATATTTACTTTTTACGATACTTCATTAGCATACTGCAAGGGACTATATGAAAATCCTAAAATTAGTTCTAAATGCCTCTTGTAAATTCAGCCATTTAAACAGCCAATTTATGCGTTCTTTTATAGGTAGTGCATACATTATTAGGAGATTGACCTCTTGTTATAATTGATTTCTGTCCTGGTTTTGGATCCAACACCTCCTTAGAAAAATAGCAATAGAAAATTACAAATACCACAAATCCTCAGAGGTACACTGTGTACCTGGTGTGTATGTAACTCTGACTAATATCAGGAGAAGTTATGAAAGCTCGAAGTCTTCCAAATTTTCAGGTTAGCAGCTTGAGAAAAACTTTAGAAACATTTGAACTACATTTCAAGCAAGTGTGTTAAAGGAAAACAGTGCCAGATTTGCCAAAACCATACTGGAGTTCAAAACATGGCCAAAACCCAGCCTGCCTGATTCAAGTTTTTCAGTAAGGCCACTTAAGATCTTAATTTTCCTGAGAGCCCCTTTTCTCCTTCCACGAAATATAAAGGGAGCTTCTGTACCAGGAAGACTAAAAAGGATCACAACTTACACACTTAACTGAGGTGCCTAAAGTTGTGGGAGGGTAAATCAGGTTCAAATATAGTTTATTACCACAATTACAAAAACAATTGCTCTCTATACATAATAATGAAATGAGAAAATCGAATGACTAACTGCCTGAATTAAGTTGATAAATGCACTACAATATAGTAGGTAGAATGGATCCAGTGAGATAGCAGGTTGAAAATGAGTAATTGATAATAATTTTACACCAGTAGCTCTTACTTGCTACAGCACATAAACTGTCTTTCTGTAATTTTCCCAAGTATACGACCCTCTTTTTTTTTTTAACCAAGTCAGAAAATATCTTGGCTTGACAGAAATTCTGTTCATCCTTGATAAAAAATAATTAAAAAGCTAAAATATAGGGCAAGAAAACTTCATGTGCCAGGAAGCAGGCGTTCAGAAATCAATTTAGCTGGAGGAAGAAGGAGGGGGAATTAAGTTTATGTTTCCATTTTGAACCTGATCCTCTTGGTCCTTGCACTTTTTTTGCCATATCATGTTAATGTGTCAAAAAAACCAGATTTATTTTCAGACCTGAAAAGAAACTGAATTAAACTTACAAAATTATCTAATGAAACTCAGAAAAAATTAAGGTGGAAATGGAGGGTATTTAAGAAACCCTTCCCAGATGACAAAAGAATCCAAAACAAGTATTTACATCACCTAACGTTAAGAGCACCTAACATTAGGGTGAGATGAACTCTGCCTTAGCAGTGCCTGTTTCCCTCTATAGACTAAGGGGGGAAAGGATGACAAAATAAATCTGTGTTTTGTCAGAGGTATCTCAACTGTAAATTTTTGTGAGATGACATACCCGAGCCAGTTTCTTCTGGGCAGGGCAAGTGTTCAGACCTGCTGATTGAGCAACTGTCTTTCATCTTGTTATCCATAACAGCCACATGACATTTTTCCCTTTATTGTAAGATTTGTATTATCCACTCTAACCCTAACATTTTTCACAAAATTTGACATAGTTGAAAATCTGAAGCACACAGTTTAAGAGTTCATACTTTACTCTCCCCAGAGTACCACTGATGCTTTGTAGATATGAATCCTGACCTTACTGTACAGGTCTTTAAAAAAATATGAGAAAGTGCAAATGTTTTCCTTGAACAATGTATGCCATTATATTATGTAATAATAGTAAATTATGATTTGACTTTTTTAGTAGTGTGAACACACCTCTGATGATGTAGACAATCAACATTTTCCTTTCTTTGAGCTGTGCTGGTCAGAGAAGAAATGGTTAGTGAGTATTATTCACAGTCACAGGATGAAGCAATCAGAAACTTAGTGTACCTAAATGTGATCCATTAGCACAACGAAAAAGAAAACTACATCCTGGCATGCACAATATTTTCATTAGGGGAAAAAAAAATAATCAAACCAATAAAAGGCAGTTTGTAGTCAGAAAAAGAGTCCAAAATGGAACTGGTAGGGAATGGTTGTGAGTAAGCTCCAGCTCTAAGAAGAGTTCCAAAAGCAAAGAATGGAAGAGAGTAAGAAAACATTATTATTGTCTGTATCAGTGGTGGGTTGATCCTGGCCAGCATCTAAGTACCCACCCAGTCGCTTGCTCACTCTCTCTCCCAACAGGGTGGGAGAGAGAACTGGAAGAGCAAAAGCTGAAAACCTGTGGGTGGTGATAAAGATAGTTTAATAGGTGAATCAAAGCTGTGTGTGAAGCAAAGCAAAATAAGGTATTCATTCACTGCTTCCCATCAGCAGGTAGATGGTTAGCCATTTCCAGGAAAGCAGAGCCTCAGCGTGTGTAAGGGCTACTTGTGAAGACAAACACCATAACCATGAATGTCAATCCCTTCCTCCTCCTTTCCTTGAGCTTTTATTGCTGAGCACGATGTTATATGGTATGGGATATCCCTTTGGACAGTTGGGGTCAGCTGTCCCAGCTGTGTCCCCTCCCAGCCTCTTGCCCACCCCCAGCCTCCTCTCTGTGGGGACAGAGTGAGAAACAGAGAAAGCCTCGATTCTGTACAGGCACTGTTCCGCAATATCTAAAACACTGGTGCGTTATCAACACTGGTTTAGTCTCAAATCCAAAACACAGCACCATACGGGCTGCTGTGAAGAAAATTAACTCCTCCTCCTCCTCCTCTTCCTCCTCCTTTTCTTCCTGTTCCTTCTCCTGCTCCTCCTGTTCCTCCTTTTCCTGTTCCTCTTCCTTTACCTGCTCTTC
>VYZW01056991.1:13112-34287 GCA_013401315.1 Balaeniceps rex | reverse complement strand
GGAGAGTATGTGTGGTTCCATGGAGGATGTGTGTCAAGTGCTGCTCGGAACAGGTGATTTCCTCATGTTCTACCAAGCTGCTAAATAAAAGTCAGAAATGTTTTTTGATCTTGTGTCAATTTTGATTTCTTTTCAGTAAAGTAATTGCTATATGTACTGTGTGAACAAAGGTGAATAAGCAAGGAAACTTGCTAAACTGCTCGTAGAAAAAAAAGTGCCTTGCCATATTTCGTTGGGCATTATTACTCTGCTAATAGAAATCACTTTTTCTGCCTATTTAGCACCCATTATTTGTAACTCATTAACCATAACAAGTTATAACCATAACATAACCAGTGCCAGGGAAGGTTATGGAGCAGATCATCCTGAGTGCCATCACATGGCACATAGAGGACAACCAGGTTAACAGGCCTGGTAACAAGTGATAGGACAAGAGGAAATGGCCTCAAGTTGTGCCAGAGGAGGTTTAGACTGGATATTAGGAAAAATTTCTTCTCTGAAAGGGTTGTCAAGCATTGGAACAAGTTGCCCAGGCAAGTGGTTGAGTCACCATCCCTGGAGATATTTAAAAGAGGTGTAGATGTGGTGCTTAGGGACATGGTTTAGTGGTGGGCTGGGCAGTGCTATGTTAACAGTTGGACTTGATGATCTTAAAGGACTCCCTTCAAATGGCAAAAGGGATAAACAAGCAATACCTAAGCAGTGCTGAACATGCAGTGCTTTCAAGTCTCGTCAAATCCATCCAGGCTCAGTTGGAGGAGAAGGTAGATGCTTCTTGAATAATATGAATGCTTTCTCTTCTTTTGCTNCAGTAGTGATCTGCAGAAATTACTCTGACAGCATTTTGGTCTTAAGCATTATTTTCATCTATGGAAAGTCCTGAAAATTTGCAAAACATAGCATGCAGTCAGTCAGATTTACCATTCCTTCTTTTTCAAGGAGCCAGAGCACAGGTTGGACCTGTGCTTGGACCACCCATGGACCTTCTTAGTTGCACTTCTGGCCCAAGTGCAATTCAGAGCTATTTAAGACTCCTAAACATTTCACAAATTCTGTGTGATTTCTGCAGGCATAGGACAGAGAAAAATTATCTCTCACTGACTTGGTGAGGACTTTTCATTTAACGTAGGGTCTTTGGAGGGATTATTTTCTACTACAGTACTCTGGGAGAGCTGTTTAAAGCCACTTGTTCAACCTGCATAGTCACTGGAATGGTAAAAGAGAGCTATATTACATGAAAGAGCCAAGTCTGATAAGTTTTATTGTTCTTTCTTTTTTCTTAAATAAATACAGATACATCTCACTGCCTCTTAGAAATTCATGAAAAAACAATATCACTTACTTATTGCAGACTGGTAATGAAGCTTAACTTTTGCTTCTATGGTGAAATGTAGAAGCATAATTGTACTGCCATTGTAGGAAGAGCATAACTCGCCAAGCAAGAGAAATTCAGATATTACTCAGAAATAAGAGCATCCATGCAAAGAAATGTATTGGTAAAATTATCCTAGTAAATATCATCAGAATTACAAGTCTCCTATCATGGAGGCTGGAATCTCAGTTTCAGGAGAGTAACCTGATAATTTGGAGATAAGCTTGAATTAAGCCCTAGGATTCAAGTACTCATGAACACTGTCCAACTGAGAACGGCATCTGAATATTGCACTTCATAACGGCCTCTACTTGGAGGGTGGAACATCATATTTAAAAGTAATGACTAGTTCTTAAAAAGAAAGTGAGAAAAGGCTATTATGAGAGTTAAATTATATTGGAAAATAAACTAGAAGAACATGAGTTTATAGTCTGACTTTTCTGTAGCTGTAAGTTAAGAACAAGTAGATAAATGCTCAATTTAAGGAAATAAATATGGTAATGTGAAGCATTAGAATCTGAGGAACTTGGGCAGTAAATCAGTCTCAGTTAATCATAATTGTGTCTGATACCACTGAGCATCATTTAATGGTATTTTAAGGTTCATTTTATATGAATAATAAATAGGATAGTAAGATGCATATGCATATTGAAACAAGTTTACTTTAAAAATTCAATGCCACTTTTTTATTATATGACAATTTTGGAGTAGAACATCTAATCCAGACCTCCACATTTTTTTTTTTAACAGGTATGAGTATCAAAGCTATTCATCATTGCTATTGTTAGTCTAACACCAATTATAGAACTGTTAATAAAAATAGTTGCTGCCTGCTTCTCCGATCAGTCGGTTCAAAGCCTGGGACATTGGTCACCTCTGCTGTGGCACACATCCTCCCAGTTCCTTCTCCCTGTGCAAGCAAGCTGACCCTCTTCTGTGCTTTAATTGTTCCTGCACCCTCCAGTGCTCTCAGATCAGCTGAAAGAACTAGGGACGTGTCCTGAGCACTGATACCACTCCCTGGTGGCTTAAATCGAGGGTCTTTCAGGCTAAATGGTCTAGCTGTTCTCACAGCTATACTAGTCCCAAGGAGACAGAGGGCATACAAGGTGTTGATGGGCATGCATGGTGTTGAAACATGTATAAATCAAAATCAGTTTGAACAGGAATCTCCTGTAATTATCAAGAAAGTGGTGTAATTTGCACCTGGTGAATATCAGTCCTGTAGAATGGAAGATCATTTAAATTTACGTGGAAGAGGTGAACCTGCATGTGCTATTTCTATTAGACCCAGATAATTTTGTGCTTTGTTCTTCTCCAGTGCAGTCTCAAGCTGAAGTGTTGCAGGTGAGATGAGACAAGCTCTCTGGAAAAAAGAAAGCTTAAGGTGAAACATAAAGTAGCATATCACTTGCAAAACAATCCCTCAGCATCCCATTGGAGAAAATAGGGCTGTCATATGCCATGAGAAGTTATTTGTTCAACTTGTCTGTATTCTTGCTGTCTCTCTAGTAGTACAATCACTGAGATCCTTTAGAGCATTCATGCTAACTGTCCCTAGATTTAAACATCAGACAGAATAAAATATAGTTGTGTTTTTATCACACTTATATCCCTTCACATTCAAGGATGACCCAAAAAAAAGGAGATTTGTGTTTTCCAGTATCACATGAGAGATCTTCTGAAAATATCTGAATAATGGCCATATGTTTCCTGAACAAGTCTGTCATCTCCCTCTTATGAACCCAGATAACAGAACATCTTTTCAGAGTATAAACAGCCAGTGTTAAGAGTTCTTCCACACAGGAGAAAATCTTTTGGATTATATGTAGTTAAATAATACATCAACAGTGTAAAGTATGGAACCACACTTAAGGTGTGATGTGTTTTATGAAACCTATAATTCTCCACACAGGCAGCAAAAAGCTTTAGATGCAAACTGCAGCTACTCACGTAAATTGGCCCTAAGGTCTATAATGCTACCAAAATACAAAAAATAATTATGCTATGTCTCTACACACTCTATGCTAAAGCAGATACTAGTTCAGAAGCCCATATGTTATCACTCAGCTGTACATCTGAACTGTAATATTAGCTGATGTTAAATGCACTGTAAAGCTTTAGCTTCTCCATCTTGAAAAAGCTTGAGTAAAACTAAATGTGATACAGAACAGAGCAAAGAGGATGAACAAAGAAATACAAATTCTTCCACGCTAGGAATAACTCTGTGGACCAGTACTCTTCAGCTAAGAATACAGACACGTCCAGGGAGACATTGCAGTGACCTATAAAACCCCAGGAAGCAAGAGGAACGTGCACAAAGAATTTATTTCCTGTCTCTCATCTTACAAGAGGTGAGAAACATCTGATTAAATCAACAGATAGAAGATTGCAAATCAGCAGAAGGAAGTGCTTTTCCACACATGGCATGGCTAAGCCTCAGATCTTAGTGCCAGGTGGTGGTGTGGTTGCCAGAGAAGTTTACATGGGTTTAGAAAAGGGGTTAAACAAACACATTAAAGAAAAATCAGGTAAGGGCTTTCAAATACAAAGATGCTCCTCTGGTAGTATGGCGCTTCAGGGGCATTGCAGTATGTGCAATGCTCTTCCATGCTTTCCTAGGGATCTGCTAGGATCACTGTCGGAGATTAGTGAATCATGTAAACCTTGGTCTGACCTGATACGGACATTTACAGCTCCTAAAACTTCCTTAAGCATCCACAAAACTTAAACCACCTACTTATTTATTTAATGCTACATAAATTAGTGTAGCAATTATATATGTGTTATATACAGTGATAAACAATATTTCTGTATCAGCTTTCACTTGCATGAAACTTAGTAACTCTCTTCCATTATATCCCATCCTGTTTTCTATTTCTATATTATTTGAGTAGATGTGGCTTCTTCCATTAATAATAGTGGGAAACAACGATGTAAATCCTTATGTACATGTACAGAAGAATAGGCCCCCACAGCCTATTATTGTGAAGGACAATATGTCATTACCAAACTGTGAAGTAAACCTATAAAATATTAATTACAGATTGATTTAGTCTGGCTGGAATTCAGCATTAATGGTTTCACTTAGTGTTATCTAGTTTTTCAAAATTATGGCAGAAGGAGAGGGTAGGGGAAGTCACAAATGGAGCTGTGGAATGTGCTTTAACTCTTCACCTCTAGAAACTTGGGTTCAATTTTCGCTTGTCCCATGCAGCCGTGACTTAGCAGTGCCAACCTGTGCAGTAGTGAATGTTAGTGTGGATCATAAAACTGCTACACAACCTTGATGGAAAGGGTGACGTCTGCTGCAGGTCAAGACTGCAGCGCGCTGAGGAGAGCTCTTAAACTCTCTATTTTAATGGTGGTTCTCAAATGAGTCTGAAAACTGAGAGCTTCTCAAAGTGACAAAATGAGGTGAAGCACAGTCAACTTCATCAGCATCCCATGTTGGTATACTAGCGAATTACCAATGGAAGTAAGCAATACAGAACTTCATATACTTCTGTTTCTTATTTCTTGCTGGACTTTGTGCCATGAAATGGACAGCCATGTTAATGTTATGATGTAGTACTTCTGTTAGGAACAGCTGAAATAAATGAGACCCCCACGTCCTATTTTCTAGGTATTTGGCTGAAATACCTTTTGTAGAATAGCTGTTCTGCCTTGTTCTCTCTAAAGATATTCTTGGTAGTTTCAGTGGCAAGCAGACACACTGGGCAGCTGCACAGGAGCTTCACGTTGTGGATCAGCCCTTGAACAAAGCCGTACCATACCAGTGCAAGCAGATGTCTCAGATCCTCTGTCAGCCAGATTGGGGACCTGCGGGAATGCACCATGGCTCTCATTTGACCACAACTTTGATTTCCTTTCCACATAAACCAGGGAATAGAGGAGGGCCGAATGCAAGCCTGAGGTTTGTCCTGGTGTACAGCCATGGGATGCAGTCCCAAACTTACAGAAGCAAGATACAGAACCTGAGAAACATTTTGGCTTCAGGCCAGGCTTCCTTTTCAATCATAATTAGAGGTATTTTTAAAAATGGTAGGTATGTCTCTGGAAAGGAGCCAGGGGGCACAAGCACGCACTTCAGTGAGGGAGCACTACACAACAAATTGTGAAATGCTTTGGCTGAGCAGAACCTATGCAACAAGAGGCCACCTGTAGGCATGCCTACGCTGGTGGGTGCAGACTAACCAGAGTGCTCGCCCATCCGGGAGCTCCATGCCTGTGTTAACGTGGCACTGCATGGAGCTGGTGTATCCTGTCTTCATTTTATAGTTCCGGCAGAGGGAGCTTGAGTCTGCCCACATCAGACGTGAGAGTGCCTTAGATCTCCCTCTAAGCAAAACTACGTGACCTTCATTTTTATAGGCACCAGGAAGGAAAGACTTTTTATTTTTTCATATTCCTATGTAAGTTAAACAGGATTTTTTTTTTTTTTTGCTTATTTGTCAGTGTCTTTATACACATGTAAAGACCACACTGTGATTGTCAGTATAAATTTAAACACTTTAGAAAGGGTCTGGGCTGAGAAGTGAGGAAAGACACTAAATAAAGAGTTATAAATCTCACATTATGAAATTCATATGTCAGTTCCTTTGCAGATCTTGTTCTTCGTTATTTTAGTTCATCATTTTTACTATATATCTAAAGTACTTGGTTTTCTTTCTAATACTGGCAACATTATTTCTTTTTTTTCAGTACGAAAGTAAAGTGTTCTAGAAAAACACATCTTATTTACAGCCAATGGAGGAAACATTAATGTTTTTATCCATTCCCCAACTGAAGTCAGCGTATTGTTTTTAAAGCTTTGCCAAGGTCAGAAAGACTGGCTTTATTATAAAGTTAAAGCATTTACATAGAAGGAAAACTTGATGAGGAGTTTGTGGGTCTAAATTACCTCAGGTGTTCCTGTAGGAAAGCAAGCTGTGTAAGAATGAGTAACGAATCTGAGAACATTTTTTAAGATGCTCATATTTCATCCGCCATTTAACATGACATCTGCAAGGAAAAATTGAAAGAGGAGGTATCTGAGGTAGCCAAGCACACTGACATTAGAATGTGAGTTATTTCCTCAAAGAAAATGTACCTTTTCCTTACATAAAAGTTTAGTATGACATTTATTGGACATTTAACTTTCGATTACCTAGATACTATTAAAATAAAATTTGTTGTGTGGTCTTCTATAATTAGCATCAGTCTTCTCTGAATGTAACAGTTATCTTTCAGTCAAATATGAAGTAACTAATCATTTAGGCAGGTAGCTTCAACATGAATTGAGTGGGTAGACTGAGACGTTCAAAATCTGTATATTTTACTTGATAATTTAAGAGACAGGGAAAAAAGATTTTCAAAAAACAATTTTAAAAAGTAATACAGTAGAAATTCTCTGTTTCAGTTTTGCCATTAAAAAATAATATTTTCAAAAAGCTTTTAGGACCACATCTGGAAAGAAATATATGAAAGTAGTATTATTTTAATATAGATGAGTCTATAGAGTGTTCATCCCTTCCTCTAAAATGTTTGTTGTTTTTTTTTAAAATCATAGCAAAAATACTGTGGAACGAACCGACAGTAGCAAAACACTTTAGATGTATTCGATGCAATGCGTCTTTTAATCTTACTTTTTTATTTGCTTTTATTATGTACTTTCTATTAAAAGAAACAAAGGACAGCTTGAAAGACTTTAAGTAACTAAAAAGCTGTACTCAGTGTCATATTTATCTTTGGGGTTTGCATATCTCACTCTTATAAAATCCATACTGTTATGTTACTTAACATTTGTAGTGAAAGGATTTTTAAATGGCTTGTGATAATTAAACTGCAAGGCAAACAAAATAATAATGTATTATTTCATTATTTTAACTAGTAGTTTTCAATCTCATAAAACAAGCAGGGGCTACAGGATAAAGAACATGTTGCTTTACTCTTTTTTCTTTTCATATTTTAGAAGTTATCTTAGATTGTCTGGCATATAACCCAGGATCACAAAATAAATAAAAATAGTCCTGTGTGGTTAATTGTGATATATGGATAACAACCTCTTACTCTTATTACACACACATATTATCCAGAATTGAAATGTTGGCTTTCTTGAAATCAACAGGAGTTTAGCTATTTGTTTCAGCAGAGGCAGATTTCGTTCTGGGAGGGTATCTCCATTTGCAGCTGCTGTTTTGTGATGTAAATGTACAGCAGGTTAGAGCACTCATTCCTGAAAATGCTGTTTTTCTGTTCTTGCTTTACTACTTCTCACAGTCAAAAGTAACTCCCACCAAATCCCTCTTCAGAACTGTTTTCCTTGTTTTCAGACCTTAGCAAATCCCATTCAAGCTATCTTAACTGCTCACTTGCTCCATACCCAATATTAGTAATCTCTTTTCATACACTCTTCCCAAAATTATTACATGAACTTTCTCCTCTTCCTCTCCAGCCATGCAGAAGAGCCCTTTGCTTCACCTTCTTTATAGCTCGTTTCTGATATTAGTTCAAAACTTGTCTCTTCTCCTGTGTTCTTGGTGTTCTACCATTATGCTACTTGTCATTTTGAGACTTTATAAGAAATACTCTATGCCAAACAAAGTGACCCTATTTATTATTATTAATTCACCATGACTTCTTCAACTAAAGTTGGCCTGTCCTTTTCATAAAGTGCTTGTTCTAATAAGAAGTCCTTGCTAGCTCCTTTTCATTAAAAAGAACTTTTAAAAGTGTTTTTCAAAGTGAGTCAAAACCATTTGCATGCAAATATTTCAGTAGAAAAACATGATTGCATGCTTATACAAATTACTATTTTTGCTTCTGAGTGAGTACACAGAGAGGAAGTAGAGAGCCAAGCAGTTCAAATAAGCATATGCAGAAGAGCTTCAAAGAGCATCATTTTAAAGACAGAAAAATATCTCTTGTGCAGGCAGATTCCTTTGGTTGGATAGACCAGCTTTTTTCAAATTAGCCTCTTTTTCATAGAAGACTGACTACTCCATTTATCCTTCAAAAACCTCTTTCATAAGACAATGTTTAGTTTAGACCTCAATTTAAATTATAACAGGAAACGGCAGAATTTCTCCCTATTTATTTACTTGCATTCCAACTAAAATAAAATATGTTTCCAACCCCAGTGTTGTACATGTACACACACACCACCAATTCCCATCACATCATCCAATATATATCTGCATTTACAATCTCCCTCCCAGAAGTCAATGTTGTGAGTCTCTAAATACGTTGGCATTGACACTAAGATTAACAACAGGACTTTTTTCCAGCAGTGGTGGCCTGAGAGAGCTTGTAAAGCATTTTTTAATGACACAAAAATCCATATTTTGCAGAGAAATTGCCCTGTCTTTAGAAGTTTTATGCACTCCTAGCTTGTAAAAGTCTGAGGAACACTAGTGCGATGCATTCAAATAATCAGCATGAAATGAATCATAGAATCAAAACATTGCAAGCACTACAATTTTTTTTGCATTTAAAAAGCAAATTTAAAGTGCTTGCAGGTTACTTTTATATCAGAAAAGACTTTGTTTTAATTATGAAATAACATATGAACATAATGACATATAACCACCTATTTTAAAGGTTAGAATCTTAAGTTAGAAAAATGCTTCTGCCTAAGACTGTAAAAAATGACTTGCAGCCAGATTAAACTGTGGTCTCAGCTCTTTAACATGTGTATGGTCAGTACTGTTGTAAATTGTCAACAGCATGTCTGAATCAAAATCTGAAATAGCTACATATACTTTCAAAATCTGAACTGGCTCTTGATATATATTGAATAAACAAACAAAGAGTACTGGCAATGTATGCTCTGCCAGCTCAATAGATAGCTCAGAAAACATACATATAACATTAGTTCCCTGATTTTAGGAGGTTTTACAATAGTAGCATCCCAAACATTTTTTCCCCATTAAAAGAGAAAGCCAACTTCAGTATAAAAAGCCCACGAGAGTTAAAAAAACTTGTTTCACCCAAAAGTTTAAAAGGATTAAAAAGGAGTTTATTCAGCTTCTGATGTTATACTAAAATACTCAGAATACTCTATTTGAAAAGGCTGTCTCTTTTCAGCACATTTGTCTCTGTGCTGAAATAAGGATATGGTGAGAAGCTTTTTTGTTTAAAAGAACAACGGTCATCCTTTCCCTGAATCAGCTCATGTTTCTGATGGACTTCTGCAGAGTCAGTTCATGGAAAATTCAAATTTAAGTAACATTTGAGTTGACCATGGAATAAATACTGACTTAATTTATTACAGTGACAATTTCTTGTTATGCGCCCTACTTTCAGAGGCACCTCTCTGACAGTGCCTTGTCAAACTTCTCCAGGCCTTTAGGGGAACCCGCTGGTATTGCACAGGGAAAAGAGGGACTGAATCACCCTTGGGATAGCTCCTCAGATTAGAAACAACAGAGAGATACAATTCCTGTTTATAAAGAAAAGAAACAGGTGTTCGATCATTTATTACCTTAGACCATTATTTATTGAAATGCCCGGAGCTTAGAAGTTGGCTTGCAAACCCCCATCATTCTCTGATAGAAGTAGCAGCAACACAGTTCTTCACTCCTAAGATTCACCAACTTGAAAGACCTTTCAATACGCAGAATGAAAGGTCACCATCTCTTGATGAACAGGCGAGGAAGAGAAAGATAATGTCCCTTTCAATGGATATTTACTCTCTTTAATCATGTATAAACACCATTTGGCTGCACACTGTCTTCTTCCTACAAGGCTTCCCTGGTTAAGTACAGTTATCATTCTAGAACAATAATTATGTTGTGGGCTGTGTGTAGGTAACTCACTTCGATACATACAGGTAAGTTCTACAGCTTTGAGTGCCCACTTTGATGTTAATAGAATTATTTTATGAGCATAAGTTAGGGAATAATATGATCCATTCTGTTTCATCTTCTGCCTTTTTAGTAGACAGTAACTTCACCAGACCATCTGTTTTCTATAAAATATTTATATGTACATATAAAAAAGAGAGAGACCTAGAGAGAGAGAAGTAGGACACTACAGAAATAGAAAGAGAGTATCTGAGGGCAACTTTAAAAATTCAATATATTTAAAACTTTTTGGATAAAACATAAGTATAAATCAAAAGTCAGATCTGAAACCCTTTGAAAAGGGTTTTATTTTCTGACCATCAATACATGCTAAAGGAAGTTCTAGTTCGTGACTTTTTCCTTTAGGAAGGAGAAGAATCTCGGTAGTAATATTGATCTGTTGTACACGTAAAAGAAAAGTTAGGGAGCAAATCAACTTATTAATATTTTTAAGAAAATGATCAATCTACATGTCTGCTCAAAATAATTAATTGATTGAAGAGAGTTCAAAAGCAGGGCTGCCAGCACTCAGTCAGTAAGGAGGCTGAACTCTACTTCATTACAACTTGCACCCAAACTTTAGGTATTGATTTAGCTCCTGGCATAAACAATTATATTCCTTACCTAGACAGTGAAGAAGCTGGCTCTGAAAACCTCACAGGAGAAATCTTGCCAGACTGGTTATGGTGCCTCTGCTTAGGCAGACAGGGATCTCCTTCTGGAGGCCTCCGCTGCCACCTCTCCCCATTGACAAAAGAAGGAATTATGTGTGCAGTAGACAGAAGTGTGGACCCATAGGGGAAGATCTGCAAAGCAAACCAGTTGGTGCTGAAGACCTGACATCCGCAGCGTACACATTTCAGAGCTCTCCCCTGGTCCTGACCACCGATGCCCATGCTGGGAAGGCATGGGCGTGATCCTGAAGTACATCTTCCCATGTAGCTTCCACTCAAATGGATCCAGTTTGTGTGCCCTGAGCCTATGCTGCAAGGTGAACCAAAGCACACTAAGTGAGGACAGGCAAGGAATGTACTTAAAAAGAGTAATCTTGATCTGAGCTAAAATGCTAATATAAATGCACCCACTGTAGTTGAACTGTTTCATTGGACAGCTAAACTTTCTGTGCAAGCTGGATACCTAACTTAGGATGGCATTCCATTTGTGTGTTCAAAACTAAACTTGTTGTGGTTGAAATTTCAAATCTTAAAAAGAGCTAAAGAGTTTGGGCTTCTTCTTCTCCTTAATCTTTTTCTTTTCCCTAGAATGTAATCTTCTGTCTTTTTGTATCATTTTTCAAATGCCTTTATTTCATTGTCTAAGAAAAGGAGTATCAAAATTGCATGTAGTGTCTGATCAAACAAAATTACCTTTAGTCAGCAATGGAACAATTTCCATGCCCATTTTACAGCAGCTGTAAATGAATAACAAAGCTTGCTGTTGTGCGGATGCACGTTCTAGAGCTTTGTTCTTGGGTACCTTGGATAAAGCCCTTACAGCCCTGACTATCTCTCTCCTCTATATTTCAGTGTGGAGTAAATTTAACAAAGACTCTTCAAAGGGCTACTGAGTGGTTTTGTGTATTTTTTTATAAATTATCTCCTACATTTTGCAGTACATCCATTTTGAAAGAAAACGTCCTTGTATTATATTGTCCTTACATTCCCTCCATTTCTTCTAGTCAAAGAAGGCTGGTCGTCTTATATCCTCCTTCAGAAACAATCATTCTAATAACATGTCCAAGAAAGGCCAATTTTACTCTTTTAAAGATAATCATATATGATGTTTGTCCTTTTGCTGGGGACAACACCAAAGAAAGCCAGAAGCTCTATCTCTTTCAAAGAGTTTCAGGAGGCAGCTGAATTGACAGCAGAAAAGCAAGGTGGTATGTGACAAATTAGTTTGCAACACTTTTTCTGTATTCTCTACCTAGCCTCTGTTTAATTAACAGATCTTAGAATGAGAGAAAAAGGAACGAAAGAGAGTTATATCTGAAATTATCAGAAACCCAGCGGCTGCAGCTCTACGACAGAAGCAGCTGTTTCTTCTGGAAAAAAAAACCTGTAGTTCTTTTGAAGAGGGAACTAACCTGATGAAAGGAGGAGGACACATGCTATTTTCAAACCGGGGTCTCACTTGACAATTTGCAGAACAGATTAGGCTATGAGTAAAGATGTGATTTAACAGGAAAAATCAAGAAGGCAGCTGAATTTCTGCTTGCCGCTGCCTTGCTGAGCCACCCATCCTCACTGCACTCTTGCTGTACCTCTCTCTAGCTAACTTAGCTCAAATAGGCATAGCACTTGATTTATTTGTACAGTCAAGCATGAGTGCTAAATAACAACCACTAAAAGAAAAGGAAATAGCTCCATGCAGTCATTGGTGTCAGTGATTTTCTAATGCACGCACTGATTTGGTCCAGCTTCAAACCCGGGTACTTCAGATCAGTGCCTAAGTTTAAGCAGGATAAATCAAAGCAGAACAGAAAGCCAGAGATGAGGTGGGGAGGAAGAGGCAGAGGTATAACTGGTTTGGACTCAGCAGGGGCTTGTCGGGAGGCACCGCGTGTCAGCTATCGGTACGAGACTTGCAGAGGCTCTCCCTGACTTCTCCATGTGGTGGGTGGGCGATCACCCCCGGCCCACCGCGAAGCCGCAGTGCTGCTGAGCTCCGAGTCACAGAGTCGCACAGGTACAGGCTGCTCCGGAGACATGCAGAGGTGTGCTTGAGATGTTGGTGCCCAGCAGGGTCACGAGCTGAGTGTGAGAAACTCCAAGCAGTTCCTGTGCACCCACCGGGGAAGCGCCGAGGTCTCGTTATGCCCAGCCCTCTGGGAGAGCCACGGCTGCAAGGAACCACCTGCATGTGGGAAGGCCAGCGAGGGAGAGGAGGGCATGAAGAAATGTCCGACGTTATGCACATTGCCCACTGGCAGCAGGAAGCCACTTGCTTTTCAGGTCAGTGGGTGGCATTAGTCAGAGGTAGCTAATGCCCGGGGGTCCTGGCTTTTTGGATGCCCCTCTGGAGCTGGCTGCTAGGGTGGTGCAACACGGAGAAACATCCAGCAGCAGCTTGTACTGGCCCGAGATACTAATTCTCATTTCATTACTAAAGAAAGTCTACTTGCTCTGTACATACACCATCATAGCATTGGAAGAAAATACATATTTATTTAATATTAGTAACTTTAAAGTGCAAATAGAAGAAACCTTTTATTACCAACGGATCAGTCTGACATTTGTATTGGTGACACTGATCTCCTTTTGACTTCCTTCCCATTGTACATGGGTCGCAATTTCAGCTCCTGCTCGCATTGTCTTCTGCCTGCAGTTAATGATGCGCCTAGTTGGAAAAGTGTTGCAGAGTGGTCATTTAATTCATTTTGATCAAAGTCTGCACCTTGTATCTTCAATCAGAGTGAAAGTACTTATCCAGATGCAGTGTTCAGTAATCAGTAGGGATAACGTACAAGCAATCCATCAGCGCCTGAAGCTATTCTGTATGGGCCCTCTCAGGGCCCTGAATTGCTTATCATAGGCAGAATTGATGCATTACATTTTGTCCCCAGCTTTTCTAAAAAAATTGTGGAGTCATTTCTGGAATTATTCCAATATACCAGACCTGTAACTAGTTTTGAATCAAGGTCATATTGTATAGTTAGGGGACTGATATTTTGCTATCACATAAAACAACCGCTGCATTCCCTCTGCAGCCTTGGTTGAAGACAAATGCGCACCCATCCGTCCAAGGTTCTGCATGCACTGCTACGCACCAGAGCTCAGCTGCAAGGGCTATCATTGCTCAACTCACCACTTACATTGCAGTATTTTTTTCATTGAAAACCCACTGAAGGGGAAAAATGCAGAACTCTGCATCCTGAAAACCTCTGTGAGCAGGAGAAGTTAGCTGAGGACTTCTTCTTGCTTCCCTGCCAGTGTGCCTCCTGATTAACACCCATAAGGACTAAACAAGAGGGTTAATTTTTATGCACATTTGGACATGGTCTTTTGAGAGCTGTGCATTGGGCAGCAGAGTGTTGATCAGCTCCCAACTAGACTGAGTCACAAAAGTGCTGACAAAAAGGGCTTCTATGGAAAACACTAGTTTGTCAAAACAAAACCATTTCATTGTTTCAAATAATTTAATCTCCATTTTAAAGTTTTACCCATTTGGATGTAGATACACATGTATTTCATTCTGTGGGGCTCTGCTTTATGTGAGCAGCACTGTGTTCACTCATACACACAGACATATATGCACACATATACACAAGCAGATTTGCCAGCCTGCACATAAATCTCCTATGGCTTATTTGGCTCAGCCCTGCCATGCAGACTACCTGCATGGAGATCCCCACACTCCTGCAGGTCCTGCTCCATACTCAGGTCCAGACGCCTCAGGATCCCCCAGCTCTAAGCAGGTGGTTAACAAGATATTACAGCTTCTCCGTCATGAGGCAGGGGATGTTCTGTCACCCAGCTGGACAGATTTCCCACTGCCCCATCCTGTAACGTGTGGAGTCCCCAGGAACTGGAGCAGATAATTGCTCCATTTTACAAATTATGAAGCTGAAACCATTAAATAATTTATCTCATTTTCTGTAGTGTTTTCCCCTTTCTGTGGGTAGTAGTGGTAAATCATAGTAATACACAAGCAAAAAATGCATTGCAAAATGCTTGCATTTTCCAGGGATGGAAATGCTGTCTTTTGCCCAGCTCTCTGCCCAGTTTCTTTGCTGGACTCATGTGCTGGTCAGTTTTAAGTAGTGTGAATAATCACGCCCTGCAAATGCACAGAATATGCCAATAACATTTCATGTGGATAAAACTGTCTTGTCCTGTCCTTCATTCCTGAAGCCATCCAGTCTCTGTTATAAATTTAGCAAAAGAATGGAATAATTAATTTCATTAGATTTCACTCGTTAAAAGATCCAAGCCAAACTGTGAACAACAACAAAAAGTCACCAAGTGGCTTTTTGGGCCTGCATTTTTACAGGGCTGGAAGTTTCTGCTAAAATTCATAAATGTACTGTAGCTTTTGAGTTTAGTTGCCATAACTTGGTACTAGCAACTAGCAAACAGATACTGGTGTTTGCAGCCAGATATACATCTGTGTGTCTAAAAGGTTATTTACTTGCACTTGCAATTATGAAATTTGTATGCATGCTGGTGGATGTACGTGTGTGTGTGCACATGTGTATGTATACAGTCATGCACACATAAAGCACAGCCCTACAAAATACAAGTGCACCTACGTCCAAATGGCTAAATCATCAATCTTCTCTATAGATATGGTATAAATAGCCAAATCTTCAGTAATCTAAATGATAAAAATAGGTCTCACCAAAGTCGATATAAAGAAGGAATTATTTTATCACCCTTCGCTGCACATTTTAACATTAAGTAGTAGATGAATCGGAGCAGACTTCACAATTAAAATTCTTTGATCTTTTTCTTTAAAACAAACAATGACAGCTGGAGGAAGGATCTCATGACACGTGCCATTAATAGTGCATTGGGGACAGCATGAAACACAAAATAAGAAAAGCATTCAAACAAAAGCATTAGTGTTTTTAAAACTGTTACAAGAAGACAGATGGGTCGTTACTTGGGCAAAGTCCTCTGCTCTGCAGCTCTCTGCTGCAGAGTTCACCAGCTCTGGCTAGAGAGATGCATTACTTAACAGCTGCAAGGCATTTATCCCCATACCATAGCCCTACTCCATGTTCTCATTCCTAGTCTGATGCATGCAGTCTGCTCCGTTTTCCAGCAGAGTCCTGGCTCCTCTGCTGGCAATATTAACAACAGTGGAATGACTCCTTTCGAGGAGATGAAGCTGGTGTGAGGCACTTTGGGTGGCCCTCCCTCTCTTGGATGTACTTTTCTCCTGGTTTATCTGCAATAGAGAAAGATTTGTCATCCACGTGCCTTGGAGTGCATTGTAGAGAGGCCCTTTATAGAAAGCTTAAGGGGGTGGAAGACACCTGTCTCTTCTGACAATTTGGTATGAAAACAAACACTTAAACCTAGAAATTCAATAGCCTTGGATATGTGGTCTTCTATACTTCTCCGCTATCTGGAATAAAAGGAGTGTTTATTTATTCTCTTGCTTCAAATTCAGTTAAACTCTTGGTAAATAAAATGTCTTTCTGGTGACTGCATCCAATTTGTGTGTGATATTTGGGGGAAAATGGGACGTGAAGGAAATTACAGTTAATTTTCTAACAAAATTAAATGCATTGTAAACCTTCCAGTGATATCTAGTGATTTTTTCAATGCATGACCCAGGAGGAAAAAATGCAAGTGCCATCAGAGACTTTTTTCTTTCTCCTAAACTATGCTTGCATGATCTGTTGCTTACTGCAGGAAAACAGTAGGAACAGAAAAGGTGCTGTACATATCAGATGGGGCTGTCATTATCTTATTTCCCGTGTCATCGAGCAGTGTTTTGGATAAGATGGGATTGGAGATATCCAATACTGTCCACTTTTGAGAGAAAGGAAGGAAATAAAAGCATGCAAAGACCCATGTTTTTTTATTGATGACTCATCTAAGAATTCATGTAGAATGAAAGCAAGTGATTGATATACACTGACTAGCTAAGTGTGAAACAACTAAGCTGAATGTGAACAAGGGTATTTTATCTGATTGTCAAGAACATGCACAACTCAGTGCAATCTCTTTTGTAAGCAAATCCGTAAAACTACTAAGGAAGGAGGATGCTGTAATGGTAAAGGGATAAATAACTGCATAATGACAGTATTTATCTGAGAGATGAGATTCTTTCAAACAACATGAAGGTCTACAAAGCAACCATACTTCAGAAACCCTTAGATGTATCATAAATTACAACAAAAATAAAAATCCATCTTTAAATGAACAAAAAAAAGTTCAGAACAAACATGTCTTTAGTGGCCCCTGTCCCCATGAATAATTGTTTTGTTCTTCAGTGTGGAAAGGATTGAGATTCCCCCATTCTTCCCCTCTATTGCAGATTTTTTTTTCTAATCAGCCAGAAGAACCCATCAATATGCTATCACAACCTGCTCACCATTTCCTCAGCACACAAAGTGTATCGGGGAGCTGGAATGAACACGAGCTGGTATGTAACTCGTTACGCCCTTCCTGATCAGCATTATTGTTACACTTTCCTGCTTCTCCACAAAATACAAAGGACTAAAAACCAGTTACTTTTTAAAACAAGATTGATTTATGGGCACTTTTTTGTTTTAGGAACGATTAAATTTTATATCAGGCATTCACTGAAAGGCATATGTATCTTGGCATATCAAGATGTCATTTTACTGTTGATGTTTTCTTTCAAATTTATTCTGCGGAGGCATTCAAAACTTCCTAAGCACTTTCCAAGCATATGGTGATTACTGTAGAATAACAAAGGTCTAAGAACAACAGCAGATGCAGGAAAGGGGTCCAACTGAGAAGCAGAAATTGGGCAGAACTTCATTCTTGGTGCTGTTTTCACAGTGCCCTGATGCCATTCTGACAACCCTTTGCTGTGGCCCATCTTTTGCTGCTGATTCACATCACTGTAACAGTTTTGGCTTTGGCTACAGCTTCCAACACTGTGGCAGTCCTCTATTTCAATTTCAGCAAAGTGGCTTCTCTCTGACATGCTGTTCCCACTCCATCCTTCTGGAAACATTTTTCCCTGCAGTGTGCACATCCCATTCTGGAGCTGTTCTTGAGGCTACAGAGGAGGTCTGGTACCTCCTCTCCAAGGTCACAACCTTCCAACCCACACAGCGTGCCTCTGGGTGCACCCATTGTCTAGCCCTGCGGTCACCTCTTCCTGCAAATACCTGGGATGGTGGGCACCACTTGAGATCCTGGAGCAGATGGCAGCAACAGTTTGAGTACCTGGAAAAGCCACCCTAATGCAAGCTGCCTTTTGAAAGGCAACCTCCTTCCCATTCCCATCATCTTTTTGGCTGCTTTGTAGTAGGTCACACCCTGCTGAAAATGAACCCACTTGAAAAAGGGATTCTGTTTCCAACCAGCTCCATCCCTCCCTGCAGCTGTCTCTGCACTCCCTGAGCACCAGTGCTGGCATGGAGCAGGATGAAATTTTGTCCTTAGTGGCATGGGGGAGAAGAAGTCACTTTTTCAGCTGGCTTAAACAGATTGTGTGACTGCACCCTGAGCTGGGCAGGCACAGTTGGCCAGTCTTCTGCCACTGCTTTCTCATTTCTAGACTGTCTCTTGGACGTTATCTCCTCCATGCATAACATCCAAGTCCTCTTTTTCACTACTCCATGTAGATTTCCAGGCTGTATCATGCATCCAGGATAGCAGAAGGACAGGAGAAAGTGTCTGAGGAGACACATGAACACTGTTGTGTCCCTCGCTGCTTGCAGCATGCTTCTGCGTGCGATCATGCCATGACCGCAATCATTATTCACTACATTTCAAAGAACAGATTTTATAAACATAACTGGATTTGCAGTTCTACTGAACCATTTATACTAAAGGAAAGCACAAGTATGAATTATAGCCAATCTGGCATGTGTTGTTTTGTGACTGGCCACTCGGTTCACAGCAAATGGATTTCCAGTCCTTGATTAGGTATTCTAGCCTTCCCATAGGAAAGAAGGAATGAAAAGCTTTGTAGTAAGAGGCGTCTATTACAAACATTTCATATTCTTTCCTTGCCAGAGCCTCTTTCATTTTAAATTAGTGAGATTCCTTCTTATCAAAGGAAAGAGTAAAATAAGAGCTGTCTTTTCACATATTGTCTTTTTACATCTAAGTGACTGATGTTTTAGTGAAACCTTTCTGTGTTGTATTTCTGTCAAGAAATTGTGGGCTGGGACGTGTGACAAGGCTGAACAAACTTGTCTGAAACACAGACACAACAATTTGTTTGTGAATAAAAACTTCTCTACAGATATTTGTGTAAACTAGCACCAAGCACACAAATATTTGCAGAAAAATAAAGAAATAAAGAAAGTTAAGCAATACAGTCAGTGCAAGGGGTGAGTTGGATTTAATGGCTGATATGTTTCTGTATATATATAGAGAGAGAATGTTTGAAATAATCAAAATAAATATTTCTATTCCATGGTTTGAGTGAACATCATGAAAAGGACAGACTTGTTCCAGTTCCATTTGTGCCACTCACCTTTGAAAGACCAGGTTGTCTAACTTGCTTTTGTAAAAGAAAATACATATGGTATCTATCTGCTTTAGGAGAAAGGATGTTGCTAGGCTGATATAAGTATTACCAAAGCCTTTTGGTATTCTTTCCTGGTTGGGAGAGGAGCATAATGTTACCAAGTTATTCATCATTATTTATATTATTAACTGTTATCTTTCTGTATAGAGCTTGTGGGAAACAGTGAGGACAAAAAACATGTCTTAAATTTTCCTTTTACTGAAGTGAAACCTAGTTAACATGCCTTTGGAAGCCTTTTTTAGTTACTAAATATCAGCAACATTAAGTGCCTGTTGCAAAGGTTTCCCTTCCTAGCAGATAGGTTCCAGTATCCAGTACAGCACATCAGTGTCAGATGACGTCAGTTTTCCTATTTTTTTCCTTGAAAAAATATGACAACTGTAAGCAGCATTTTAAGAACATAGACATTGCTGTATGAATTTTTAGAATAGTGTTTGCTGTTCTTTTTCTGCCTTCTCACTTTTGCTCTCTTTTGAAAATATGAAGAACAGTTTCCCCCATAGATGCTGTCCTATTCCATTTGACAAACATTGATTTTTCTCTCCCATGTTTTGAGCGGAGCCAAAACTGACATGGCTTATTTTGTTTAATAGGAACAAAAATATCAACTTAATTACCACCTAGTCCTGTCATGCCCAAACATGTTTATTTCTGTATAGCACTGTCCCCAGATATCAGTACAGCACTAGGAATAATATTTGTTCATTTGCTACCATGCACTCAGCCAAGGGGAAACAAAATTGAATCTTTTCTGCAAAACCTGAGAATAGGAATGAGCAGCCTCCTCTGAACCAAATTGTTGAAAAGATGCTTTGTGACTTTAGTAGGTCTTGGATCACATCCTATTTGCTTGGCAGATATAAGTATTAATAATCTTAATGGCTTCATTAAAAGGTATAATGTTTAAAGATTAAATCTTTGTTTTTACACTTTTGCATTCATAAAATGTGAAATCAGTGTTATTTTTGATAGCAATAAACCGTGGGTACAACAGCATAAGATAGAGCCTGACATTTCTTGTTCCTTTCTGTGCTACTGGATCCACACCCTATTCTTGCTTATGCCCATATGGAACTGGAAGAGCTGCAGTGAAATCAGTGTTAGTATCCTAGAGCTACAGCCAGGTTAGCGATAGCAAAATTTCACCAATATTTGTTATTCTAGTAAGCAGAGGAGCTGGATTAAGTGGATGTGCATAAAGTTTAGGAATTGCATGAAAACTGGCCTCAAGCACAGGTCAGTGGCAGAGGAGGAGCTCAGGTGGGCAAGGAGGGTAGGACAGAACTGTGCAGAGGCTTGAATGCAGAAGCACGAACCTGGATATTAGGAAAAATTTCTTTACTGAAAGAGTGGTCAAGCATTGGAACAGGCTGCCCAGAGAGGTGGTGGAGTCACCATCCCTGGAGGTATTCAAAAAATGTGTAAGCGTGGCACTTTGGGACACGGTTTAGTAGGCATGGTGGTGTTGGATTGATGGTTGGACTAGATGATCTTAGTGGTCTTTTCCAACCTTAATGATTCTATGATTCTATGATGCTCTTGGGGCAGCCGCTAAAGAGGGGATCCAACGTGAATAAATTCACAACGAACTTAATCCCTAAGTAAACTGGGTGGATAGGATCTCTCCCCAGAGGTCTCCAGAGCTGACTACATGTCATAGAATCATAGAACCATTAAGGTTGGAAAAGACCTCTAAGATCATCTAGTCCAACCACCACCAACTGATGTCCTCCTTTAGTGTACAGGGAATCAGGGAGGACTGTTCCCCTAAGTGCTTAGAATTGTAGGA
>VYZW01056990.1:6069-22331 GCA_013401315.1 Balaeniceps rex | reverse complement strand
TAAATTAAAATAACACAATTCAAAGATTCAAGTCAGTCACAGTCCTTGTAAGGGCAATGCATTCACTGGCAAGCTGCTGTTCCAAACTGACAACAGATCACTTGCTGGCAAAAGCCATGATTTGCTCCTAAAAGAGGGGAAGAAAAAGATAAGTAGTTCATAAACTGGTAATAAGCATACATCCTAGAAAGCAGCTATAGTCTCCCTCCCTTTTATGTGTACAGAAAACAGTTCTTTGTCAGCCTTTTTAGCGAAGTGCAGAGCACCTATCCCTGTATGCTAGAAAGTTAAAGAAGTTGCTGCATTCCTTTCCCTCACAAGTAGCACAAAACAAGTGTTACCAACAGGTCCTGTGCTCAGAAAAGAGGTCTTTGTTTGGGTTTCCGCTTTAAACGGAGAAGCAGAAAAAAAAATCTGAGCACTGAAGCAGCAGCAGCATAGTCCTCTTTTTAGTGCAACTAATAAGGACACCTTGCCAGAGGCAGCTACTACACCTCAGGAATTTACTGCTCTTCAATTCAAGTACGTCTTAACTGTGACCATAACACAAAGGAAACAGGCCACCTGTGTTTAATAGGAAGAAGGTGACTTGATTTGTGGAATAAAACATTCAAATCCAGAAATGAGGAATCTAATTTGAGGGTGCTTGGGAGCTTTGAGAGCAGGTGGCTTAAGGAACCTCATGAAAATCCAGCAACTAGGTCAAGACAGTGTGGAATTTAGGCAATAGGCTGCAAAATTAGAGGGTCTATTAGAGGGTCTGTGTTTAAGACTGAACCTCCTCACCACTGCCTTCCTCAGGTCATTGCCATTATGGAGACTTGCACTTCTGGCATGAGGGAACAATTTCACAAGGCAAAACAGCACAGAAACAGGTAACTTGTTTGAGCTGCACACCACATCTGTCAAGTCACCTGACGTCTTACTCTTAGTGAAGCTATGTCTTCATAGGGCTGTTTTTTCGTAGCACGTTTCTGGAATGCAGTTCAAGGTTCCACATTTTCATTCCACAGCAAAATAAAGCCAACAACTTCTAATGACGTCTAACCTCAAACTACTGATACAGAGTATAGACACTTAGATCCTCATCTTCCTTTGTGCTGCAGGAGAAGCCGTTATCTACTGAGCCACCAGCTATTTAGGAACTCCACAGGCTAATTCAGGACACAAAACCTCAGTTTGAACAAGCAGTAGTTTCCAACCAAAACCATTTCATTTAAAAGAAAAAAACCTTCACAGCTTGTGTATGTTTCACAAATAGTTCTGGACTCTTCCTACAGCCCTCACTAAAGTAAGATTCTTACTTTGACAGGAGGCAGGGCATTTGTTGCTTGCAATCCCCATGTCCTCAGCAACACCAAGGGAGCCAGCCTTGTGGAGTAAAGCCTCTTTAGCACATCAGTAGCAGCTATCAAGGAGACATTGTGCCTCTGACGTTCTGTCTCAAACTTTAAGAGATGTTTTAAGGAGCCTGGAAGAGATAATTGAATGCTCATATTAAAATTTACTGGCCACAAAAGAATTGCGCATTTTCTCTATATAGCAATTTCCACTGACAACTGAAAACACAGAAAAAGAACAGAGAAATGGCCCATCTTAATAAAGGCCTCCTTCCATCAGCTAGCAGTCTTCATCTCACCACCTCTTTAACTACCATCCTGCAGAACTTTTTTTTTTTAAAGCAGCTTTGAGATTTGTGGGATGGAAACTGCATCCAAAAATCTTTAACTGCTCCACAGCCAATGGATCTCAGAACAGTTTTGCTTCAAACGTGCTTGTGCCTTTCAAACACAAGACAGCAGCACACTTAACCTCCAGAGATAATGCCTGTCCTGATGTTAGCAGTGAAGGCCTGTAAGAGCAATCATCTTACTGCCACTTCATTGTCTTGGATCCTCACCCAGATCGCTCCCATTGAAGGCTGCTGCGCTGAGGTGATGGGCTAAACATGCAATGTCACCAAAGCCCAGGTTTACACCTTGTCCTGCAAGTGGGTGGACTCTGTGCGCTGCATCCCTGGAGCAAGAGAAGACAGAAATTTATATCCCTTCTTGAAGAAAGCCATAATGGCTGACAAGCCCCAGAAGGGATCACTATAGCACTCCTCACCTCCTTACAATGAACACCACCTTACAGCAGCATATACGCTTTATCCAGTACCTCCTTGCATACTATGCTGAACTACCTGACTGCCTCTCCAGTTGTAAGAGGCAAGACAAAGGGGAGGTAACAAAAAGCAGTTCTGAAAGGAAAAATTATAAAGAGGTAACTAGCCAAAGTCCTCTCTTGGATCACATGTGGAACAGGCCTTAACATTTTTGTAAGTAACCTCGGCACAACAGGAGATATATCACTGGCACATTTCACAAACACAAAGTAGACAGACATGAATACAAAGGAGAAGTGGGATATCATTGAATAAAAACAAAATCAGGTTCTTTTATGAGCAGACTTATCTGTAAAGGACAGAGCCAGACATATTGATAAGGGAGTCTTAAAGTTAGAGAAATGAAATAAAGTTTGGGTATGAAATGTAAGAGTGCTCCCAAGCACAGAGTGGCTCACAAGTTGGAAAGATGAAAGGTATGTCAAGTGTAATACGGCACCCAAGAATTACTATAAGCTACCAGTGTATTGCAGCTGTGGCAGAGAAAAAAGTACATGCAACCTTAGCATGTAAAAGATGAGATATTTTCCTATTTCTATAGACCACCGTACAAAAGCCTATGACATCCATCTGGAATAATTGTAAGTTTTGTCATTTGTGTTCAAGAAAGGCAAGTTTTAAAACTCAAACTGGTACACAGAATGGCTGCTACAATGTTTGGGGAAGTACAGGTCCAGTGTGAGATACTGGATTGTTTCACTGGACTATGCAAATCAGAAAAGGGAAATAATTATCTCTCAATTTACATAGAAAGCACACACAATGGACAGAGAGCTACTCATACAAAAGGACTTTGTTGGCACAAGAGCACATGGTACAAACTGGGCCTGGATAAAGTCAAACTGAAACTATAAATTATTTCTGACCATCTAATTTTTTGACTGGGAGTCGCTATACTTGCATCATTTCTAACCACACGCACCCACTCACGCAAGGGCTACCACAGGGAACCTTACCCGATAAGAGCCACACGGTGCTGGACATACTCTGTCGCATGCCCTATTCCAAGAGGGAACACGGCTCGGCTCTCTGGATCTACTTTTGCAACGCTTGGGGGCAGCTGACGGACTGCAGTCCCTGAGGGTTTCAGGAGCAAAATAGCAGATCGAAACATGGCCCCAGCAGTATCAATGAAGTCAGAGTGGTTTACATTGCTCCACTGAAAAAACAACACTTTAGATGTAAACCCAAACTAGACATAAAAAATAATCTAGTTGAAAAAAATCTGAATGAGCACCAAATACTGGATTTTAACCACTTGGACAAAACTATACAGTAGAAGAAACTATCTTCATTGTTTCAGGACATACAAGTTTCCAACTAGGATGAGCCTACCCTTCCCGCCTTTTGGAAGTTTAGTTCAACTTCTGTGACTTTCAGAACTAACCTAATTCAGTCCCAAGGGGTTATCCTTTCTTTGCTAAGTGCCTTTTTAATATCATCCTCACCAGGGGAAGGAACTTGAGAATCCACCTCCCCAATTACTATCCTTTAAGCTGTAGGGTTCCATTGTATTTCGCGTGATTACAACAAAGTCAGCCTCATATCCACCACAAGGCTGATACTCACAAAGGCAGAGTTGATGCTATCCACAAAACCTTCCTCATCCATAGTGAGAAGTTCCAATGCATGTTCATGAGATGTAGACCAGACCAGAGAGCTGGCAGTGTCAGACAGCTAGTTTAAGAGAATGACAAGGGTAAGTATCAAGAGAAAAAGCAGCATAAATAAACGATCAGTGCAAAGACTTCCCCACTGCCCTGCCCCACACCAGTCCCTCTGAACATTAGTCTACTAGCCCAACTTGCTACAAGTAGGAAAAACCAAGGATAAAGTAAGAGGGCAGGAGGGGAAAACAAATGCAATAACTGAAAAGTAAAGGGCAGATGAATAAATTCTTGAGACAGAACCAGCACAGAAAGGCGCAGACAGAACTAAAGTTACTAGAAAAGAACAGAATAAAAAACCAAAACAAAACCAAACAAAAAAACCCCAACAAAAAAAAAACACAGAGACCACAAATCATCTTACCGGAAGGAGTGCAATTGGCCCTGTGGGAAGGAACCTCTGCCATGCTACATTATTGTCTGTGGCCTACAGTGAAAAGAAGCAAGCAGTTACAAACTAGTGACCTGGATCACTTGCTTAAGCTGTTCTGCTGCTTATGGAAGAGTCAGTTAGCAGAATTTCACCTCAGCCAAATGAAGAGTTGCCACCACAGCTGATTGGTCATACCGATGCTCAATGTTCTTAATTTCGGCTTCCTTCCGGACTACAGAGTTATGACCATCTGCACCAATCTGCAAAACAAAGAGATTCAAAGCAACCTCTGCAGCAGCTCCTAAGAAAGCAAATATTCCAGTCTCCAAACCTCAGCCTGCATGTACACATTTTTTGTTTATTCAGGGGGGAAAAAAAATCCCCAAAAAACACAAGAGGTGGCCCCTTCTGCTCTTGTCCAATTCAGCACAGTCTTCTTGCATCAGGTACAGAAAAGGCTATGCACCCTGTCCCATAGCATCTCTGACAGTGTTAGCCACTCACCTCACTCAAGCCCTCCACGTGGGTGGAGCGGCACACACGGAATCAGAACCAAATCCAGTGGAAAGGACTTGGGTGAGAGATGACGCCTGATCAACAGAAATGAAAAGTTTAGTTACCAGCAGTTTGGTCTGAAGTCTGCGTCCATCAGCTAACTCAATTTGGACCCAAGGGCTTGTGTCACAGCTGTGAGAGGGAAGGGGCCAGGTATACCCGACTGCTCTGCTCCTGTAGAAAACCTCCACCCGGTCTGATGGGAACACAAAGTACTACGGTCACAGCATGATAGACATGAAAAAAAGGAAACATCACTACAAGAGCAAAGGCCATGCATGTCTTAATGGTGCCCTAATTGCTGACCCTACAATTTTCAAGGCACCCTGAAGAACAGATCTGGCCAACCCTTTGTCACTGCAAGGCCTGCTCTGGATAGAAAGCTACAGATCTTTTCATTAAGTCTATTTTTTGAGAGACTATGTTCTGGAGAACTACAAATGCAACTGTTTTCTTGCTGCGTAGACTTTGGAAGACAGATTTCTCCCTCCCCGCCCCAATTCAAGAAGCTGCCTATGTCTCAGAGTTACTTGTTAGATGAATTATCTTTCTCCCTCTCATAACTTAGCACACACAACAGAACGCAAGTAACTGAAAGCTCTCTGCAGGAAATAAAATATTAAAGAGTTGTCCACTACCTGCTACTGCATCTAACTGTTTTGTGAGAGCAGACATAATGACATCATTCTCCACTATGTAACCCATGTCATCTAAGTCATCTTTCTCAAAAACGATCATGGCTTCTGAACAAGCATCCCACACCTACAAAGAAAAAATACATTACATGAAGCTACATGATAAATAAGTGCTGTTCCTATCAGGGACTATGAATGTATCCATCTTAACAGCAAAAGGAGGCAGCAGTCTAGAAATACAGAACTAGAGGAAACATCCTGGATTACTGTCCATTCCCAGCTACTAAAGTACATCACATAATTCCTTTCATACAATGTAGATCATTTAATCTCAAAAACTAATTGCAAAGGAAGTTTTTTATCCCTACTTTCCTGTTACATAATTAACATATTAAGCTACCCTGCCACCTTGTTGTGGGTTAACCCAGGCAGGCAGCTCTGCACTACACAGCCGCTCGCTCACTCCCCCGCCAGTGGGATGGGGAAGAGAATCAGAAGGGTAAAAGTGAGAAAACTTGTGGGTTGGGATAAAGACAGTTTAACAGGTAAAGCAAAAGCTGCATGTGTAAGCAAAACAAAACAAGGGACTTATTCACTACTTCACATTGGCAGGCAGGTGTTCAGCCATCTCCAGGAAAGCAGGGCTCCATCACACCTAACGGTTATTTGGGAAGACAAACGCCATCACTCTGAACACCCCCTCTTCCTCCTTCTTCCCCCAGCTTTATATGCTGAGCATGACATCATATGGTATGGAATATCCCTTTGGTCAGTTGGGGTCAGCTGTCCCAGCTGTGACCCCTCACAATTTCTTGTGCACCCCCAGCATCCTCGCTGGTGGGGTGGTGTGAGAAGCAGAAAAGGCCTTGACTCTGTGTAAGCATGGCTCAGCAATAACGTAAACATCCCTGTGTTATCAACACTGTTGCCATCACAAATCCAAAACATAGCCCCATACTAGCTACTATGAGGAAAATTAACTTTATCCCAGCCAAAACCAATACACACCTTTACCCTTATTTCCTGACTAGTACCCATGCCTCAATATCAGCTTCCATTAGGAATCAATCTTTCATCCTGTAATGTCAAGACTCTGAGGACGGGTATTTCCGAGTAGACTGCAACCCCCAAAAAAGTAACAGGAATCATCATAAGCATGACCTGCCCTTTGCCGAAGAAAAAACCTTTGGATCATTAATGTTAAGTACTTCTGAGAATTCAAAGTAGACAGACACATACTATATTTGCAGCCCTAAGTAAGGCACCTGCATTCGCCGGAACGGTTTGAGTCTCAGGCTGCAGACATGATCCCAGGCACCAAAACCTAAAAGAGAAAAAAGGACACAAATGCATGGAGATGCAGGTTCACGTGTGACATTGAGACCCAAACAAAACTGAAGCTCACTCCACACTCTCCTCCTCCCTCCCTGACCATCAATGCCCAGACTCTGCTTGCACCATCCCTAGACAGGGCCAGGTCTGCCCCAATACGTTCACAGCTCCAGCGTCACACTATTTTACTGTTAACACAAGCCAGTAGAAAAGAAGCAAGAGCTTTCCATGAATGCTGTGACTTAACAGTCAACTCTCACTGTCAGGAGAGTTGGAATCAAGGCTCAAATCTGTCTTTAAAATGAAAATTAATCAGGATAAGTGAGTTACCACACTACACAGCATTAAGTACGTACTTTTGTGAACAGAACATTCCAGATGCTATAGGGAGCACCTTATAACCTTTCACTAGCCTAATGTCACAAATATTTATATAACAAATCAGACCACGATAACAGAACACAGATCCCTGTTATCAAGAGAAGCCTGATTTAATCACCACAATTCAGCATACAGAATACTAAGAGACAAAGGCAAATAATTCCATTGAGTTTAGGATGAAGGCAGCACATGCTCAAAGAGGTTTTGTTTAAACAAAATAAAAACAGCTCAAAGATACTGTTAAAAAAGCAAACAACAGAAATTATACTTACTGCTTAGGAGGGTTGCTGATCCTGGGGAGATGGAACTGACCCTGTTACTGTAACTGTCTGGCATGCGATCATATTCTTTCCTAGGACCAGCCTCCAGCAAAGCAATCTTCTTATCATGGAAGTGGATATCATGCCCTAAAATAAGCAAATATATGCTTTGTTACAATGCTCCTGCCAAAAACCTCATTTTTTATTTCTGTATAAGTAACACCTATGCATTTTTGTAATAAGATAGTTTGCAAAACTTAATAAAGAAATTATTTTACTACTGTTTTACCAGAAATGGTGTCCTTATACCATCCAGAGTTTACTACTACAGCAGTCCTAATAACAGCAGTATCTTGAACATATATTCTAGATTATGCATAACATAACCTCATCTCTTGAAAGGTCCCAAACCTGCATGTTAGCCTGAGATATCACTGTTGGAGGGGATCCTTATGCTGTCTCAATTCCACTTTCTTCTTTAACAATACAAGCAGAACAATGATAAGTTTGCAAGGTAAGCCCTTATACTTGCAAAGCACTTATTGCTTAGGACCTTTGCCCTTTTGCTCTTCTTTGCACTCTTTTCTTTAGGCTTCTGTCACTGTTGCACCCTTCTGAATCAACGTTGCAAATAAAGAAGCAGCCAGCACTCTCGGGTTCTCTAGTGATGCAAACCAAGCACAAATCCATTTTAACTTGGTATTCCAGTGTTTAAAATACAGGGTTAAAGAATGAAACTTAGGATCAAAAAAGCATTTTCAGCTATGGCTGAAATTATCCATCGGTGATTTAAGGGTGACCATATTTGACAGAAATACTACAAGTAGTCTACAAAATTCAAAGTAATGGCTACATAAAAAAAATATAAATAGGATAAGGCTCATCATAGCAATCAGGTATCCAAACACCTTTAAGCCAACCTTAGAGTGCTGTCACAAGAGGATGCAGGAATAAGGAAATTCCACAACAGGATCTTGAACGTTAAGATCCTAAATGGTCACCACATAGTTATCTCACACTCTCACCAACAGGGATTAATAATTAAGGTCGACTTATGGAAGTATGCAATACTCCACACACTGAAACATGAAGCTTTTGGGAAAACTCCCAGTTTTAAGTTTTTGTGCAACTGGTGAGACAGACAGTGAGGGCAGTGGGGCGCAAAACCCGCGACTCGTTACACTCACAAAACACGGTGCGGGAGGCCCGAAGGCCTCCAAGACCTCACACCACCACGACAGGGGCAGGAGGAAGACACGACCGCCGCCGGCTGTAAGGCCGTGACTGCAGCCCTCGCGGCGGCGGCGGCAACAGCAACGGGCCGGACCGATGGCACCTGCGACGCTGCCCGGAGCGGGCGAGAAGGTCACAGCCTTACCCAGCACGGCGGCCATGGCGCTCCCGACCATACCCCCGCCCGACACCACCACGTCGTAGAGCGGCGCGGCGGCTGCGGCGGCAACAGACCGGAGCGGGGCCCGCGGACAGGTCCGCAGCCGCCCACCAAGCGGAGCCAGCAGGCCCCGACCGCACACAGCCGCCATCACCGCAGAAGTGACGACACGCCAACCGCCTCCGAGCGGAAGTCGCTCTGGGAAACCATGACAACGCAGCCTGCCTAGAGGCGTGCACTACGGAAAACAGTTCTTCCCCAGCACCAATAAGCGAGCGGCGGGTGCTGTCCGTCTTGGAGTCTGATTGGATGCTTGCGGCAAAAAAGGCGGGCCTTGAGAGCTGCCGACTTCGCTGATTGGCGGGAGCTGGGATCGGTGCCGTTGGAGGGCTGAGGCGGTGGCCTGCGGGTGAGGGAAGCGGCCTGGCCCCGGCGCCCCCGGCTCCACATCAGCCCTGGCGGCGGCGGCGGCCGCCGCCGGGGCTGATGTGGAGCCGGGGGCGCCGGGGCCGGGCATGGAGGTTGGGATCGCACCCCCGAAACGAACACTTCTCGATTTTTTTTCTTCCAGGTGACACGGACCAACTCCTCTGTCTCCTGCCACCACCGGGCGAGGAGCTGGGAGCGGCCTCTCGGGATGGGAGGCCGGCGGTCTCCGTTAGAACCGGGCTTACCATACCAGGCAAAGTTAAGGGGTGTCTTCGGGGTATCCGAAGAGGATGAGGAGCTCGAGGGTTTCAGGCGGGAGGTGGCAGTCCTGCGTGACAAGCTGTGGGAGGCTCTCAGGTAGGATGGTACCTGGTAAGGATGGCAAAATGGCATGTGGGATTCCTGCTGCTTCTGACTGGTGACAAGGTGGAGTGTGAAGTGCCAAGGTGCGCGTGCATTGTAGCGACACGCTGGCCACAAATGTATTCACAGATGGGAGGATGGGGCCAACAGGTGCCCACATAAGCAGCATTCACATAAAACACGAACAGCACAAATCCTGTTCCTGCTCGTCAGCTAATCACGCTTAAATTTGCTAGCAGATCACCTGTGTTTCTATCCAGCATCCAGTCTTTAGAGCTGTGGTGTCTCCAACGTCTAGCTCTCAGACCTCTTGTCTTTCTCTGTGGGTAGTCCAGCTTGAAGTTCACTAGCAGATCACACACTTGTGGCCTTTCTGGCAATAGAGTACTAGAAGCGTAATAAATTGCATTACAAAGCTAAGTAGGCATAACCGCCATTTTATACATGGAAAATGGAAAGCAAGCAAAGCTGTGCTCATGAACTTTGGTAGCAAAGCAAAATATAGAGCCTGAGAATGATAAGCCCTAGGCCTGTCTTTAAATGACCAGCTCAGCCTACAGTGTCTTTCTCTTAATCAACAGTGTCTCCCTTCTTTTAATTCTACTTTTTAATGATTTCCCTTGTTTCCCCTTCATAATGTCTTTATCTTAGTCGTACATCTGGTAACAAAAGGCAGTCCAGTTCTTTGATCGACCTCACCTCGGACAGTACCTGGGATCAGCAAAAGCCTCACTTGTTTCCTAAATCCCGCTTGAGGCCAAAAAGCGCTTCATCTCCCTGGATTCCTTCCATCACCATCCCTCAGCCCTTCGAAACGACACTGCGGGAAGCTCGCAAAAAGTCCCAGTTGATGAAGTCATACATGTTTCTTGAACTAGACAAACAGAGAGACAAAAGGCAAAGCCAGGACGAAGCTGAATGTCAGAAACAATTCCGGGCACAGCCTGTACCTGCCCATGTGTTTCTGCCCCTTTATCAGGAAATAATGGAGCAGAATGAGATTCGCAGGCAAATAGCAACACAGAAAAGAAAGGAGCTGCTACTTTCAACCCAGCGGCCCTTCAGTTTCCTGGAGAAGGAGGAGAAAAAGAAAGAAGCTATCAGACAAAAGTTCCTGGCAGCAGCAACCCCAAAGGAGAGCTCCAAACAGAAGCAAGCCAGTAAAAAAGTTCCTAAATCTACTTATGGTGCATTTCTTGGAGATAAACTCAAAGGTAAAATGCCAGGGCTCTTCCTGTTAAAACAACTCCCTGCCTGTCCCTTGCTGTCTCCATGCTGGGAAGTAGGATCGTGGACCCATAGGGCATTACTTGGAGTATAAAGCCAATATCATTACATCCCCTGGTGTTGTCTAGTCGTCTGTGTATCACTGGTCATTACATTTCATCTAGATACCCTTACAGTAGAGTGTCCTAAATTTAGTAGTCTTGTATCAGTGTCAGCAGCAGCAGTTCTGTACCACTCCCCAGCACATATGGGTACACTGAGCTCTTCAGACAGATTTCCATACCTCTTTTGCTGCAAATCATGACAGTTTGGGAATCCTTCCCTGCACTGGATTCCACACCTTTAGTCATGCTAAAGGGACTTAGAAGATTTGTGGCACAAACACGAAGACAGTTGTAGTGCCAGAAGTGTCCCAAGGTCCGTGCAGTATCTTGGAACTGACAATTCTACTCCCACCCAAGTGATCTGTGCTGCACAGGACCCCTGGGAGAAAAACATTTCCCGAGCCCAAATCAGGCAATTAGTTTGGTTCTAAGTGATAGTGCAGATAGTCCAGACTCCCCTGCCATTCTCTGATGTTTTCAGTTATCTTCCCACTTGCTCTCCACCTTCTTATTAAGTGCTAAAACAGGAGAGGTAGGTGCCAGGACCATTCTAGGCAGAGGGACAGCCAAGGACATTTTTTCTGATGCTTGCTTTCTTTCAGATGGCTTAAGGCCCCATAGTTGTAAGTTTGAAGTAAGCAGTACAGACTTCACGGTTGAATACAGGAACTAAACCAGTCCTTGATAATCCTCATTGCTTTTCTCACCCCTTTCTTTTTTTTACTGTTTCCCACTGATTTTTTCTTGAGTATACACCAGTTCAGCTTTCATCAGAAAACATTCTGTTGTGTTGTGCTGTACTAAACTAAATAGATTAGAAAGGTAAAAGAGCGAAGGACAAGCCGTTGTTCTGTTTCTTTCTGGTATATGGGAAGGGAGGAGGAATGAACATTTCATACCTCAGTCAATGCAGACTTATAAATAGATTCAAAAAAAGCCTTATTTTGCAAACAGCAGTACTTTTTCCTAAAACAAAAAAAAAACCACAGCCAACTGTTTGTGTTTTCTCAAATATTTAGTGCTGCACAGGAAAGGACTCAGTCTGATGCTATACCCTGAAACACATTCTTTCTATGGAAAGTTTGTCACAGAAGTCACAAGACATGATCCATCCACCAAATGCTCCTTACTTAAAACCTTTTTCAATATAGACAAACACTGCTGGATATTACATAGAAAAGCCATCATCCCTTACAAGTATATCTGAACAGCCTGTTTGGATCACACAGTCAGCATAATGACATAAAGTCCATATGAAAAGTAGAACCTTGATTAACACAACATGTGTGCAAGACAAAGGGCACAAGTTATCTGGTACCCCTAAGAACAGGAACAGGAGGAGAAGGCCTGTTCAGTAACTTACTTTGATAAGTGAAAGAGATATCTAGAGATTAATGCCTAAGAAAGAGACTCTACCATGTTTTTTCTGGTATCTTTGAATTTTTTGTCCTGGGAGGCAGAGGAGAGAGGCTGGAAAGTTGGGAAAGAGAACACAGCATGTCTGGTCTCTCCTATACGTGTAGCTGCCATCATAAAGAGAAGTTTAGAGTTGTGCAGTGGCAATTTCACAGCCTTTTATGTCACTCATATTCTTCTCATTGCTTTGCTTTTGATTCATTAGAAGCTGAACTCTACAGAGAAATCCGCATTCAAATGAGAGCCAAGGATTTGCTTGAGAGCTCTGTAGCTCTTATAGATACTAGCAACTGTCGGAGGGAGCCTCAGTCCCGAACTGCCACTAAAACTAAGCAGGAGAGACTTGGCTTCTTGCAGGACAAAAGTTTCAGCTTCAAGCCAAGGATTAATCCAACAATACCGGATTTTGAAGGACTTTACTGGGCATTTCAGAGGGAAGCAGTAAGGAGACAAGAAATCAAAGAGACAACTCGTAATAAGCCATTCAAGCTAAGAACCTCCAATCTCCGTGCCAGGCAGAGGCAGGCTAATGAAAAGATAAAGGTGAGATGACTGGATATTTCTGTGGTACTGCTTTCTCCAATCAAGACAGCAGCTTCTTAAATTTATAGCATTTATTTATGGATGGTTAATGTCCTGTGGCCTCTGCCCTTGTCTTGGGAGTACTGCAGAATTCTAGGACAAACCAGAAAACAAAATTCTACACAAAGAGATGAGCTATGACAGCTAAGGCTCAGCCACCCTTCCATACTCCTAATCATGACTCCTTCCCCTCATCCCTCAGCCCCTCCCCGTGTTGATCCCTACTGATGGAAGAGAGAAGAATGAGTTCATTGCCCACATACCCCAACTGTTCTCTTTGGTAGGGAAAGAACAGAGGAGATTCTGTACTGTGAACAAATACACTGAATGAAGTTCCATTTTTTCCAGGATTCTCAGCAACTTTGCAAGGTTTCAGTGCAAAAAAGTCATTCTCTGACCGGACTTTCCTCCCTCTCTTCAAACACCCTTCCAGTCCATATTACAGATGCAACTAGAAAAAGGGAATCTGCTATTAGGTAAGTAGAAAAGTTTGTCTGCAAGACCATACACCAACTAATGACCAAAATGGAGGAAAAAAAGTCAATGTTTTCCCCCATCACATCAACTGCATCAAGAATACTTTTCCTAAATGTTTCTCTGTCTTCTTTCTCTGCTAATTCTTGCCCTGCCTCCCAGTTGATTTGGGAGCTGCACACTCGTATGTCTGAAATTTTGCTTTTCTCCTTAGAGGACTACAAAAGTGAAATTCCCCGCTAGCAAGTAGTCTGGCAGTCTTAAGTGCGCTCATTAATAATTTTTTTCTATATAGATACTCCCAAGATAACAGAAAGGAAGGGGATAAAGGAGGAATTTATTGGCTGGAGAAACAGAAAAAGAAATGTCAAGCTATCCAAAAGTCAGTGAACAGCCGAGCAAAAGCCCTGGATCTGCATAAAAGTCTGGAGGAAACATACGAGGAGAAGTTGAAACAGAACTGGTCAGTATCCTATTCTGCACAGAAATAACTGTTTGCTCTACTAACTGGGGATCATCAGATAAATCTTTAGGAGGAATTGGGTCTAAGAACATTCCTAACCTAACTTGTCATACCCATTCCACATTCATTTGGATTTCTTGACAATTTCACACTACTCTTTCCATACAGAACAGTTTCCTTTAGATTAACATTTGTAGAAACTAATTTGTACAAACAAGCCCAACTGAAATTTATAATTTTGTAAAGCACACATAAGACAAGGTTTTCTAAAAATGTGAACGCTGGTCCTCTGCCTACACTCTAGTAGTAAAGCTTTGCTAATGGGTCCATAACTTGCCAGTGATAGCAATGTTTTGCCCAGCATTTGGAATCAAGATAATTACCAGAGCTATTTAAAGAGCAAAACAGTTATTGAGAATTCCTCTTTCCTGATCAGCTACAGTCAGAAGAAACCTGTATTAGACAGGGAATTTTTCCATTTCAGGCAAAATATGAGAGAGAGAACAAAGGAATACAGAAAGGAGCTGGAAGAAATGCAGCTGCGAGTCAAGAACAGACCATACCTCTTTGAACAGGTCACCAAGGTAACTGGTCAAAGTTCCAGAGTGTTTCTGGGTCACAGGATACATTGGCTTTCATTTAAGACAGGCATTAAGAAATCTAGTCTTAAGTTAATTCACAGATAAGAAGGTGCAAATAGTTGCATAGTCTCTTGACTACACTCAAAGTAACACCTGGAAGGCCACCCAAGTATAATTTCAATTCCTTCCTACAACTTGAAAAAACACTCAGACTTATTTCTGGGTTGTAGAGCTTTCCAGTCCCTAGTATATATTGCAATCAAAATATATGGTCTGATCAAAATCAAGGCCTTATCACACCAGAAATTGTATGAATACCTATTCTGCACCTGAATACCATAGCCTACAGTCTAGAAATTTTAAACTTTTTTTTCTTAAAACCCTCTCCAGTTGAGCACTTTTTCTTTGTTCCTCTAGTGCTACTTGAAAAACATTAATGACAGTTATGTCGCTTGTATCACCTGCAAGCTCTGCTATCTGAGGTTGCGTTCAGCACATCTCATCCATCACACAGTACCATCTGCAAATCTATGTTGCACTTGAGGTGTAGATACAATCTTTACTCTCTACAAAGTATTTTTTTCCCTGGGTTTTCTCTCTGAGTTCTGTCTCCTTGTAGGGATGATACCTGGTTAGAGACATAGTGACAATAATTGACAACATGCTGATTTAAAATTTCTCAATAGAAAGTACCCTCCTGGGTCAGACTTTCTGTTCAGATGAGTGGTTAATTGAGGCAGAGAACACATTTGTATGATGAATATTGGTAGCCAGTTGCCAGGTTGGTAAGAATTCACCAGCATCGATAGCATTCACTGATGTTGAGACCAGATTTCTATCCTTCCACATAGAACACCTTAACCTTTAGGAACTGGCCAATCCCTCTGGAAAACCGTAATCTCAGGCTACATTAATTTGCAGGGTTTATTTGGAGGCAGTGAGGATAGAGGATCCAGGATGCTTGGTTTTCAGTTTCTTGAAGATGAGCTGATATGAAGCTATTTCACAGGTGCTCTCCATTTATTGAACTCCACCTGTGGTTAGCGATTACAAATTACAAGCAAATATGCTTCCAGAATTTCTCACAATCCTTTTTTGCACATATTCTCAATTTGAGTGTCAGAGTCAGGACTCAGACACAAGTATGCTAGTCTGGTAGACTGGAATGCTGTAGAAGCAGGAGAACAGAAGGAGGAAGAAAAAAGAACAGAAGCAGGAAAAGGTGAGCTCTGGCTTTGAGAGATGTGAGACATTCTCCTAGTATTCCATTTTGGTGCTGTACTGTATGGATAACAAAAATTCTGGATGGGGGCTTTGCTGTGCTCTTTTTCTCATTAGGAGTGTCAGCCTTGAACTTTAAAACAACTTGACCATTATGGGGAAGCCCCAGTTCTACGTGCTTACTGTTTAAGTTTCGATTTCATAGCATGATGCTCGTCAAGGAGCAGAGCGTCGCTACAGACACACCCTCCAGCAGGTTGGGCTAAGCGAAGAATTTGTAAGGAAAAAAGGGAAAGATGCCACTGACTTGCTAGAAGAAGAATCTGATGTTCACAGGTAATAAAACCAATGCAATACAGCTCTTTTGCCTTTGAGTAGAAATATTTTCCTTGTTCATGAAAGCATTCCAGTTTGTATCATCTAGTGCAGGTAAAATTAAATCAACTTCACTCCTCTTATTAAGCATCATGGCTTCTCTATCTTAACTCCTGTGACTGCACTCTATTTATTATGCATGGGGCAAAGCAGCAAGGAAGCACTGCAAACCATTTCCGGTATTAGACAATCACTATTTCTGCAGAGCGCCCAAGGCTTGGGGTGAAAAGGACAACGCTACTGTACAGGAAACAGAACCTCCAG
>VYZW01056986.1:15541-37819 GCA_013401315.1 Balaeniceps rex | reverse complement strand
AAGGTAAAGACATACTTTTGGAGAAAAGAGTTTCAGTTCTTTAAGCTGATATTTCTTTTATATATATTTAAAACAGAGTTTCAGCCATCAGGAACTGCAGGAAATTCTCTCTTCTGCTAATTTTATTGAGGCAACAGGGTTATATTGATGGTGCAGATTCACCTGGGACCACTGTCTCCAGCTCCCTATCAATGCTCTGGCACTAATGATATTCCCAGTGCTCTGGCAAAGCTTNCTTTAATGAACATCATACAATTCTGCTATACTACACCTTCCTCTTGTCAAGTGCACTGCTTGCTTTTCTTTCTGCTTTCAGTAGTTATCACTACCCTTGATTCTGCCATGCCTGCAGCCATAGAGAGCTATTTGTGTTCTAGGAGAGAGTTAAAAACCAATACAATCCCAGCCACCAGCTCAAGGGTGAACAAAACCAAACCAGTGTGGTGGTTCACACTTAAGACTGGGAGACATTCTGAGTTTGTGAAAGAAGGGAAAGTTTCTTCTGTCTTATCATTTGAGGTAGAGTGTGTGGGGGGTATATTGTCTGCCACCATCACCATGACACCAGCTTACATAGTTCTACAACCAAAGGGAACTTGAAAGTAAAGGGTTGAAATCAGAGAGCATAAGCTTTTAGTTTTATGTGCGTGGGTTTTGTTGGTTTCCTTTTCCTTAGGATAATTGCAATTACATTTTTATTGAAAATACACGTGGTTTGCCTTGTTCTAATAGTGCAATAAAAAAAATACTGTAAAACAGAGTGGACTTTTAATACGCAAAGAAATCTCAAAGGGTAATATATTGGCCCTGTATATCATTTAAAGATATTAGATGTTCCAGTAATATTAATATTTAATTTATAATTAGGGGGAGAAAATCCTTGTTCCATCAGATACCTACCCACTACAGAGCTTGTTCCTAATTTTTCATGAATTAATTTTTTTTAATGCTTGAATCTCCAATTATGCTTTCACTGCATTAACAACAAGCATTTGAAACATTGCTGAATTCATTTTAGGGAATTTCTTCAGTCATTTTTTGTGACTGTCCTACAGTCACCATGAAATGTACAAACTGTCTACATATGGTATTTCCTACATATCTTTGGATGATCCTTTTTACTGCAGTCTCTGGAAGCACCATGACCAGCAGGCTGTGGTAGAACATACGGTTGGGGCAATTGTGGCATAAGTTTCTTCCAGTTTGTGATTAATGGACCACGGATTGAGCCTTGCTCCTGATCCAGCCCATTGATTTTTGCAGGCTTTCCTTAGAGATGCAAGAAATGGGCAGGAGAGCAGGACAGAAAACAACTTCAAGCAAGTCACTTTTGACAGGATCCTCATTAGGTCCATCCTCCCACCCTGTTGGCAGTACCGACAACACCCAGGCCCCTTCTGCTTCCTACTTACCAAACATCTTACTGACTACCATAACTTGTGCAGGAAATCTGTTTTAGTGCACAACATCTATGTGACAAAAGTGTTTTTCCTAATGTCTAAATGAGATCTTGCTGCACTTCAGGACCCTACTAGTGCTGAAGAGAGAACATGCAACTCTCAGTACACACCTGTGGAGATGTGCACCTTTTCCACATCAACATAATACTGTTCATTGCCTTTCAGCTTCTGACCTCCCCTGAGATCATGCTGTGCAGCTGATTATTCCTTTTTCTACAAAGAAATTCTCCCTCTTGAATAGCATCTTATTTGTTATAGCCAGTTTCTCCATTTTGTAGAGATAATTTTCAAATCTAACCTTGTCTTCTGACATTCTTGCAGTCCATCCCAACTTCAAATCTAATAACCACACATGCTATTCCATCATCCAGGTCATTAATAAATATGTTGAACTGTATTAGAGCCCAGACAGGTCCCTGCAGAATCCCAGTCAGTTCTTTCTTTCATTTTGACAATTGATCACTGATAGTGCTCTAAATACAACTTTCAAAACAACATTGCACCCTCCTTGTTAATTTCTTCCACATTATATTTCCCAAGACTGCCTATGAGACTGTCATATAGGACAGTGTAAAAAGCCTTAACAAAGTCAGGGTATGTGACACCTACCATCTCTTCTCTAACCACAAAGCTTGTTACCCTGGGGAGGATTTGAGAAAGAAATTAGATTGGTTTGACATCATTTGTTCTCAAAAACTCCATGCTGTCTGTTAATCATTTCCCCGTGTTCTTTTTAGGGCTGTTGACTTTAATGCTCTTGGCAAAAGTAACATAATATTGATAGTAATAGCAGGATCCATCCCACACTTAATAACAAACTTTGTCCTAAATTCCTTTATTAAAATTTTACAGAATGTGAGAACTGACAGTAAGCAGCTATTAGAGACCATAAACACAGAAATATTCAGTTATCTGTAACTTTTAAATTAGACAAGTATGAGGGCAAACAAATAACAAATCTCCAGCGTCTTAAAAGAGACCAAATTAAATTGGATGAATAATTTCAGTTGTCATAATTAGAAAATTAGAGTATTAAAAAAAAACTTGCCAGAAAGACAAAGTATTAAAGCATATTTCTAGTAGTGCTGAGCCTCTCACTGAAATGTGATTGAGTGAGAAAGGCTCATTGTAAGCGGACTAAACACAGTAATGTCTTAACTATCTTTACTCAGTGTTCACTACTTAAATGCTTATTTACTGCAGTCTGAACCCTCGTTTCAGATTATCAGCAATGCCAACTAAAAGCATCACTATCTGTTTTGCTTTATCAGAAGCACTCCACAGAACGTAGCTCATAGATCCCAGGTGGAGGCCTATTCGGCCACTACAATTTCCTACATGGCTCTTTGAAAAAGCTTCCCATTTGTTCTACAGAATGCATGCTCATGGATCCATGTTCTGGATTGAGCCTGCAAAGCAGCTTGCTCAGATAACAACTCTCTTCTGCAGTCCTTCAGATGTGAACAGTAATTAGGCTGTGGCTGTATGAATGATTCTGGCAAATTGCTTCCTGATGACTTGTTCCCCAAGAACCCCGGTCCTCAGACCAAGACACAGGCATATTATCTCATATCACGAGGACACATCAAGTCATAACAGAGGAATGTACATATATGGCAAATGAAGTTACAGGATTGCATAAACACTGTCAATTGATGACTTTGCTCTTCACATTCTTGATGTTCATTTCAGTCTCGGAAAAAATGCAATTTCAATAAGATGAGGACGTTAGCACCGAAGTACTTCCAAAATGTTCTGTTGCATTTCTAGCACGACAAGCTGAGTACATAAATGACAACTGAATATGTCAGTTACAACCAAGGATGCAATCTCAATGGAACCATCACACTACCAAGACAACTCCCATCGTGCAATAAAAGATTGGATTTAAGCCCAGCATCCAAGTCAATTCGAGGTCCTTCACAGCTAAAGTCCTAGCCACTGTTATTTTTACACTTCTACTTTCTCATCTAGAAAGATGCTGGAGGAGAGTAAACTGTCTCTGTAAATACTAAGAACTTTGAAGTCCTAAAATAAAAACCCCACTATGTAGAGAGGTAAGATCCACACTTGACAAGAACAGTTTTGATTGATTTGTACATATATAGAGAGACTGAGAATAGTTGAAAGATGCAATCTCAGAAAAAAGACTTGATGTAGACTTTGTAAAAGAAGGCTGCAGGGCTTTGTTTGCATTTACATTCATAGGCACTCTCATCCTACTTTTAAGTATCTTATCAGAACAATTTGTTCCTTTACCTCTGCAGCTTCTATTGTTTCCTCCAGCTGCTATTCTAAAAAATCTCATGTTTGAAATCTAATCAAGCCTGAAAGTATCCAGCACACAGCTTGTGTTTTTATTACTAGTTAGTCTAAGAAACCAAAGAAAAATGACTACAGTTTTCCCTTAAGACAGTTCTGATCTTGGAGAGTAATGAAGGGTGTTGTAAGAAGAAGGGAGAGACATCACACAAGGAGACAATGACAATAAAGGAAGATGACGTTACATATTAAGTTGAAGTTAAGGACTGAGCTTTGAATTGGTCTCGGTGTGGAAGATTTGACTCTCAATAAACCTATGTCTAAGAGACCTGAAATTGAGCCTGAAAATAGGCTCTCAGCTTTTCAAAAGGAAGGTTGCAATCAACGACGGTAGTGTGTGAGTCGGTTTGGTTCAACTGCAAGGCCAGAAATACAACAGAAGCCACTCGAAAAGCAGGGGAAAAAAACCCAAGGGTATTCCTGAAAGATGTAGTGTTGGGCAGAGTACTTATGTGCTAGCGGAGCTAACTGGGACTAAAGTTTAGGGAAGGGCAGGTGGACAGATCTCCTTACGATGACCTCACCCTTTCCTACCTGTGACAGAGCCCAACATGATAGATGCCCTGAGTCATCAAACAGACATTGAATTGAGTCATCGTCTACTACTGCTGGCCTGCAAGTTTTGTATGCCAAGCTGGGCTTCACAGTGAATGTTTATTCCAAAACATGTGATGTCTGCTAAAATTAGTTCAAAAATTATGAGTGGAAGACAGTCTCTCACAATGACAAATGGGGGTCACTTGTTTATAAAACACAAAAATTCACATACAACTCCACAGGATCCTACAGCGCATATTATCAAAGATTTAAGAGCTCAGTCATTTCACTTGGATCCATTCTGCAAAGTAGGTCTCCCTGTAGATCAACATCAGCTGTACATAATAAACACAGGTTTAAGAGTAGCAAATAGAAAATGGGCCTCCTTGAAATATAATAAAAAAAATTCATCAAAACCCCCTTAGTTCCTGGCTCCATCCCTACACAAACAACATGCCAGTATATATCTGGCATATTTATCTATAATTTTCAGAGCTACATCCCCTAAAAGGGAAGTCAGTCATTCTTACCAATGCTCAACAGCCTGGAGATTGATACCTTGTTTCAGTAGCTGATTTTCATCTATGTTTACAGCACCCAAATGCTACTGAACATATTCTGAAGGTTCGCACTAATCTGTGGGAACTGCACAGATAAGACGGTATAATGCTAAGCATCAGTTTCCAATGATCAAAGTGATTTTGTTAAATAACTCCATCATTGAAATTGGCAGAATCTCCCCCAGAGACAAGAAGAAAGCAGAGCAGGATAGGCAGTATTCCTGCGACAGGAGAGCCCTTTGGCTGTGTCTTATTAAGCTTCCCAGAAAACAGATTATTTCACAGCACAGACTTTTAAGCTTTTTAATTCTTTTTTTTTTTTTTTTTTTTTTTTTTTTTTTTTTTTTAGTCCAAGGATTATTGAGCAGCTAAGGGCACAGGGTAAACTTTTGCTCCAAAACAATGCAGTCGTTTTAGCAGAGGTTCCCTCCAAGTTTGGCCAGCACTGGACCCCCACCCCCCGGCCCCGGCTCTAACACACCCTCCCTAAGCCATAAGCAGGCAGAAGTTTTCAATACATGTTTCGCAGGTCCTGGGCCAGGACCCTTGGCCCTGGCAGTGCAGGAAGAGTGGGACTGCCCCACCACGGGGCTTCAGCCAGGCAGGACCTCCCCACAGCTAGGCACAGCCCTCAAGGGCCCCGAGGTGGTGCCCAGGGAGCCCAGCCAAGGCAGCAGGGCCCGGGACCCAGGCTCCGCTCAGGGTAGGCCTAGGGCCCCAGCTGAGCCAAAATGGCGCCCCTGGGCCTCCCAGGGGAGGTTGGTCTAGGAAATTAAGGCCTGTGGGTGCCTCCAGGGCCCAACGGTTCCTGGCAGCCAGGTTTCCAGTGACTGCATGTCTTGTCACTGTGACTAACAGGAGCTGTGGACCATTTTAGTCAGAGACTGCCAGGTCTAAAAAAGGCTTATTTTAACCAAAACTCTCTGCATTCCTCTCCTTACCAAATTTACATTTGGGAAGCAGTTTAAAACTAAACCAGAATTAAATTAAAACAAAATTCAAGCTTGCCCTCCTCCAAACTGAAGTGAAATTTTGAAGTTGCTTGTGAGCCAAAATTCTGAATTAATTCTGCCTTTAATCAAGAAAGAACAGGATCTTTGGGTGTGATGCCTCAAGTGACCCCCAACAGGCGATGACACAGCAGCTCCTCCTACTATTTAGGGAACTTGCCCCTGGATCGATGTATGAAGCCTAAGGCAGAGGTCTGAGAAAAACCCAAGAAAAAACCAAGCTCCTTATCACATGCTGCTTTTGGTATGTCCTTTCCCTCAAGGTTTATATTGAATCCCTACATTTTCATATCCCCAACAGCATAAAGAAAACATTAACAAACTTTACTCTCAGAAGTCCTAAAGCACGTACATAACTCAATCCTCTTCACGAGGGAAAAAAGTGACCGCAAGTCAGCAGAGGTCTGTCTTCACTGACTGCTGCCCCCAGGTTTCAAACTGGGCTCTTTAGCCAAAACTTTAACTACAAAGTAGCTTTGCAAGTGACAAACAAATAGTATTCACCTAGCTGCAAAATTAAACACCTAAATTTATTTACCCTATTTTACAAACCAAGTAACCATATCAATCTAAAAGGACACTATATCAAATGTAGTTCTCAATAAAGAACCATAAGTAAATGATACTTCACTTGCTGGCTGAAGATAAAAAAAAAACCAAAACACACAATTTTCTCTTAAGTGCACTTAGGAATATGACTACTTTTATCATCCTATAGTAGGTTATACACAAGTTTGTTTCTAAATTGACACCTCCACACAAACATAAGCAATTACATTGTCATTATTCTACTAGACCTTAATTAGCTGCTCACATTAGAAACACCCTTAGATTTCTCTCAGTGTAAGGGTCTGTAATTAGTGTAATTAAGATAATATTTTGATTACATGACTTCAATCTTTTAGGCCACATAATGGGAAACTGAGCACATTTTAAAGTGACTGTCCTTTGGAAAAAAAAGCCAAAACAGTCTGATGGACTCATTTGTTCTGCATCATCACACTTGGCCCCACACTCACACCACATCACCACTGCCTGGCAAGCTGCATCCAGCTGCTAAAGGAGAGCAGATACAGGCCTTGCAGAAAGACCACCTTTTGTGTGGAACAGTTGGCTTACAGCTGAAGTCTATTAGATCAGAAACTATTAGATCTATCAGCTGATTTACAGCCCCACCCTGACAGTTAAAAGCATTTTCATCATTAATTTGCTGAAGGCACTCTGCAGTGAGTGAAATGAGCTCCAGCTACCCATGTTTTCATTCTCAAATATGTTCTCACTTCAAAGTTTGATCTTTAACATAAAATACTCACCATCTCTCTTCTGGTTTTGTTTTTGTCTTTACCTAATTTTACTAGATTAAAACTTTATCCAGTTTTACTAAGAAATGAAGCCCACTTACAGAAACTGAAAGCTAGAGCAACCTCAGAAGAGAAACGTGCAACAAAAAGAGAGAGAGATGGCATCCTGCATTTGAATCGATGTTCTTTGCCCTGACTTATAGCTTGAACAGTCCTTGGGGGAGTCATTGAGGCAATTTTTTTTTCCTTCCTGAATTGCCATCTTTCCCTTTTAGACTGCTGCCCATGTCTCCAGGAGAGCTGCAGAAGCCTGAAGCATGAACTGGGGGTGACACATACCTCTTTTCTCTTCCTAATCTGAGAGATTTTTTCTCTTTTCCCTAGCTTCTTGTTTTAAGAATGAAACTTCAGTCTATTATATAAAATAGAGAGCTTGACTAAAACAAAAAGACAAGCAGTAGTTAATTCATTCTCTATATTCAAAAACTGATAGCAATGTGCATATGAAATTCAGCTGAGGTCTTCCTTATCCTGAGTGATAATTCAGCACTGCATCTGAAGATACAGGTCTTTGAATGTTTACTTAGAGGTTTAATAGCACCAACAACTAAATTAAAAAAAAAAAAAAATCCTTAAATCACTCAACCTTTTAAAGCTCAAACATTGCTCAGAAATGAAAAAACACCAGTGAGGAAGAACTGGAGTCTCTAATTCAAATTCTTTGAGGTTTGAACTTTGGGGAATTCAAATTCAGCTTAAACTCCATAGGAAAAGCAGACAGCAGTCCCTGGTATCTTGCCTGGTTCAAACCTTATGATCACAAAAGCACTTCTGATGACAGGTTTCAGCAATCCAGAGGATCAACAGTGCCCTCAATGTCCTTCCACTGAATGGATTGGCTTGTGGGGCTAATCTGTTATCTTCAGGTTTAACAGTCACCATTAAAACCAGAACAGCCAGAAAATTAATTCCCATCGTAAAGTGTAAGATGCAGTCTATCTCCATGTAGATTTCTGTATCTGCTTTCCTCTCCAGCCCATCAAGCTGGAGAGGTGCAGACTAGAGCGGCTCTGGCTGGACGAAAACTTTCATCTTCTCATACTAAGGTCTAGACTAACAATTTCCAGGCCTGAAATGTGCCTAGGGAGTTTTTGACTTCAGGTCCCATTCTCTTAATTTTTTCTAGCTTGACTCTCAGCACATTTATCCCAGCTCTCATCTCCAGCTTCACAAAGCTACAGCTGCAAAATGCCATTATGAGAAAATCAGCATAAAACTGTCAAGCGCTCTTAAAGTTATGGATATATTAAGCTATTTCTTCCTCAGAATTTATTTCTTTTAATACAGGAGAATTTGAAAGAGTTTTTATAACTCTAGAGCACAGCAGCAAAAATGCCTTTCTCAAACTTATATGCTCTAAATCACTTGCAAAAGCAATTAATTGTGTAACCAGCAACTCCTGTACTTGCTGGTTATCCCACAATTCTTATTATATTCTCTTGTCAAATGAGTACACCTCACAGCATTTTTACGCTTCTGGGGTGATTAATTAAATGCTATCACCACATACACCAAAAAACCCTAAGATTTGAATGATAATTCTGGGTATCCCAATATGGGAAAAGGTGGGCAGGAGGAGGCTAGTTTGGTCCTTTGCAGACACAAAGGCGAGCTTAATACTACACTTCAACTCATCTACCATTCTAAAAAAGGGATGATTTATATTCTATTACCTCTATACACAACTAGTACCTGAATGAATTAAAGGCTTCCCACAAGATATTGTCTCTAAGATATCTCTCATAAGCTTAATAGGTAATGGTGGTAGAGAATTCCTGAAGGGAGAGCTGATTCCTTCCCCAGCTCCTTTAATTAAAGGAAGCTTACCCATAGGCAATTGAGTCTGCTTCTCCCACAGGTCTGACATTTTCCTTAGCCAGGGATAACATGTTCACTGTATCATTGAACAGAAAGAATGGCCATTGTAGGTACCTGCCTTGAGTAATTTACCAGTGGCAGTCTGTCAGATACCTCTGACATATCACAGACATTTAGTCCAGCTGTCCTTCTGGAAACTAGCATAGCAATACTAAGAGGTGTCATATACTGGGGGCAGGTTTCAAGGCCTAAGAAAATCCCTCAAAACAGATGCTAGCCTACTATCCAGAAACTCATCAGCATGTTTTCCCTGAAAAGCCTTTAGAAGAGACATATTTAATAATGAAGATTCCCTCTGCGTGAAGGAATAATATATACATATTCTTCAACCGGTTTCCCTTAAGCCTCTGAAAGATCGAGAGGTGAGTGCAAAAGTTAGAAGAGCAAACAAACACCCTGCCACAATGTCAGTGGAGAAAGGTGTAATCACAAAGCAAACAAAATAAGTCCTCAGCATACATGGATTAAACTCAGATTATTCATCCATCTGCTACTTGGGCTCACCTCTCAGATCCAAGAACTAACCTGTTATTTGTACATCCCAGATAAACTATAGTTGGCTAGTGTCCATCACAGCTGCCTTTCAGGTAGGGTTTGACTATGTGGTATTTACTCCCAGCAAGGCTTGCCTTTCCTACAAGTGAGATGCACCACATGCCTTCTTCTCCATCTGCCAGACGCCCATCTTTTCATGCCTCCCTGGCACATTGGCTGCAGTTCATTGGTCTTTTCCAGACCATGCAGTGTTGTCCACTCCCTGACAGTCTGCAAAACTTTTGGCTGCATGAGCAACTCATACACACAATGTTAATAAGGATTCTCAATTATCCACCAAATATCCATATGCATATATCCTTACGTATCCATATAGCAAGTCACTATATTCAACCCACTTACTGTTTTCAGCCTATCCGGTTATTATAATTTCTCTCTGATATTGTAGTTGTGGACACTAGGAGTCAACACTTGACAGATACTTAACGCCCACTGTGAATGCAAAAAAATTTCATTACTGCTTCTCTAAGAGTTCTAGTTCATACCATACCTAAACAGATGTTAAAGTATTCGTAAGTATCTGCTAAACAGGTGAATATTTGCCAGATGCATGAGAACACCATTAAGAGAGAATGTGAGCTCGAAGCAACTGTTGTGCCTAAAATGTGCCTTTGATAAGATGACACTGTTTTAAGTACCACTTAGATACAAAACATTATGCACAAGCAATATTACTGCTCTTCTTTTATTGCCTTCAGTGTGACAGTAAACTACAGAGAGGCAGCAAGTAGTACAAGTGCCATCTCCCCTATGTACGTCACTTTGCGCAGCTTCTCTATTTTGTTGTAAGTCAAAGGTAAGAACTCCAAGTTAGTTGTTTGCTGCTATTTTACTAACAGAGCACGCTAGATGCACCCGCCTTTATAAGGGTGCAGGTGTGCTGAGACACTGCAAAGTGCACATGATGCATTTGCCCAGCAAAATGAAACTCCTCAATAAATATGGCAGTAGAAGAAAGGTGAAATTATCTTCCTTTTATAAGTGACTAATTGTATACACATAAATAGTTAAGTTGCCAATTTGGATCCATTTGTAGCAGCATATTTTCACTAAGTATAGGTCCAAAATGCCCCGTTTTCTTCAATTATGAATAGTGTAGATACTGGACTCTGATTTATTAACAAGATAGCTCGTGAATTGTAAAGAATATTTCTATGGGGGAATTAATTTTTTAAGATCTCTCTCAAAGCCTGATACTTCAGACAAAGCAATGACGTTTTCTTGTATCTATTCAGGAGGAGAGAAGCAGTGCTCCCTCTTCTTTTATATCCCTCAAAATAGGAATAATGCCTTAAAAAAAAAGGTCTAAAATCAAGTGACACAATGTTATTATTCTCTATGTTATGACCTAAAGAGTCTATATCCTAGAAAACTTAATCCTTTGGGGTTAATGACACTTTAGAGAGTCAACTAAAATTAAGTGTCTGTTCTGCTGTCAGCCACAAGGTGCCAATTGCTGTAGCAAGAGTAGATAAACAGAAGCACAAAGACTGCCCAAAGTCCACACAGCCTCCAAAGTCTTACATAATTTGGTTTTTTTAGTTGAATGGCAAGTTGGTAAAGCATTGCCTCCTCATACAGAAACCAAAATAGCCAAGACATTTTTTTCTTTCTCTAAAGCGTTTTAGAATATTCAGGACAAACACTTGCTTCTGATCGACTCCTGTCCCTACCACTCCTGGCAGAAATAAAAAGAATGGAACCTGTCAGGGCAAGTCTATTCACCCAAATATCCAGCCAGGAACTGGGTCTTTTTATTCTGTTCCGGTAAAGAAACTTGATTGATTGGTACTGTGCTATAGAAGAACAACACCTTCACTTTTACTACATAAATCAAGACGCACACTGGAATGATTCCTATCCTTCCACCTTCTCTTGGTGGAATTGCACTAACAGAATTAATGCTACCAGTTAACTCAGGCTTTGCAAATACACTGTGGATGGATGGACGTGAAGTCTTTCATTATTAAATTAAAGTATAGAGCTGACTAAATTGATATAAAATGACTGACTTTCTGTTTTACTTTCAAAACCATTTGAAAACTGAAATGAATCCTTTCCCAGTGAGCATTTATCATCCTATTATATTCACCTGGTGGATGTTAATGATTTTGGACTACTGCCTCTAGCCCTTACCTCACCTCCAAGTGCATATTATGTGATGGCGGTGCACATTTCATAAAGATGTATTGCTGATTATATTTCCATTAAAGAATATAGCCAAGTCTGACTTCTAATTTTTCCAGACTAATCTGCCACTGAGAGCTTTCCTGAACTGATGAGTTCATTGCAGAGAAAGGATTCCTTTCCATTCCTCTTGCAATTTGCATAAATACATGTCCAGAGTGTGAGAATAAGTTAATTAGGTTCGTCCGCAATAATTAGAATACTCACACAACCTCTTTACTTTAGCAAAGTGCTCCTCATTCAATTACTCTTTTGCTTCATAGAAGCTCAATTCCTCTTTTAGCAGAACATCTCAAAGAAATAAAATTTTAGACTAGGGGCTGCTTGTATCTCCCAAAAGACGGCTAAGCATGTGTTTGAAAGTACTAGATAGACATTGCTGAAAAATTATAGGCTTACACCTAGTCAAAATAACAATTCTGTACTGTACGTAGATTCTTTTCCTTTATACCAGTACTAAATTAATATGTAGGAAATACACTAGGGAATGATACCATTTTGAAAGCATCACACTTGTCAATCAGATATTGAATTAAAGCATGCAGGTGTTGGCATTTGCTCAGGGAGAAAATTTCCTTATCCAAATGGTGGTCTTGAAAGACAGAAAGTCACCTGCCTTTCAGTTAGGCTTCTCAAATGTTCTTGTACAAAATAATAGACTGTTGAGCATCCTACCGCCTCCAATTTGGCTTTAAAGATAAGCTTGCTTGCTCTGGGCCCTGTTTATTCTCTTCCTAGATCTGGAATTATATTCTTTGACTATTGACTTTTATAAAGGGAGATTCATACTTGTACTGTGTTTATTCCAAGAAATGAGGGGTATTGCTGTTGCTGGACTTTAATAGGAGTAGCTAAGACATGCTAGGATATACAAAAATGAGGGTATGCTCGAAACAGTAGAGAATTCTGAACCATACATAGAGCAAGCAAAATAAGGGGTGCTTATTGCATGAGTCACACTAGCTGCATATGGTGACACCTCCTGAGTTATGTTCTAGTATTTGTTTTTAATTATTAATGTGTTTTGCTCTGTTGAGATTTATTTATTTATTTTCACAGATCCATAAAGCTCATCTCACATTAGCAGCACAGATTTCTTGTCAAGGCTGTTCTGCATTCCCTACTGTTTGTAACTAACATTCAGGTGAAATATTTGTGTTTGACCCACTTTTATAGTTCCCTAAAAATGTAGATATGTTACTGTAATTGCCTTCACCAAGTATCATTAAGTTGAGTCATGGAAAAAACAACATTGTATATCATGAAATACAAAGCCAACAAGTATACAGTCCAAGAACAGCAGCATGGGGAACGTGCTAATTTCCACATGGAAAGATACATTAAACATCACTTTGCATTTGTTTTTGTTTGGTTGGTTTTTCATGTTTTCTCTATAGATATTTGCATGAATTAATGTTTGTCCAAAACTGACAGAACATACCACATCAAGTCCTAAGGTATGTTTTCTTGCAAGAAAAGGTGCTATGCAACATCCACATGTAAATAATACTTTAAGAAACCAGCTGAATCTTAGTACAAACATATGGATAAATTAGCTAACCTGGAATGTTTTTCCTAAGCAGGTTCCCGGACTGGTTCACTATTGAGATCACTTACATGGGCTCTGGAGACTTTGGTTCTCCTTATAGATGTGTACGTAGCCTGCTAAATGTTACTGGTCTCTACCATGCTCTGTGCCTCCGTTTCCTCATTTGTGAGATGCTGATACTGCTCTTCTGCTTATAGTGCTTTGAGTGTATTCCTGAAAAAAAAAAAGAATCTATATGAGAGGGATACGTATGAAGTTGAGAAACAGGAGAACATTTCTTTTTGGCTATAAAGCCCTGAAAATCAGAGCAGTACCCTTGGCAAATTAGGGCTGACACTTCAGCTGGAATTGTGTATTTGACTGGAGCCAAAGTAAAATATACAACAGATGTGCTCTTCATTTTCCAAGTTATGCATCGTTACTAGGTGATTAACTATGATTCTACTTTTCAGTCGTGTTAGCATTTCAGAGCCATGTGAAAGAATCACAGATCTCCAATCACTCAACAAAACTGTCCATCAGAAAAAAGAGAAGAAATTAGAAGGTGCAAAGTCAAAATATCCATCACATCTTCCAATAAACATCATCAGGGTTTAAGAGCTGGAAGAAGGAGCATTGGTGCTGAACAAGGCTATATCCCCATTATTCGTGGAGTTTTGAAGGAAAGAGACAGGGGAAATGATCTGGAACAGAGGTACATCAGTCCCATTAAAAAATACTCAGCTTTGTAAATAATTAAAAACTATCACATTAGGGACCTGCCTTCCATTTCATTCTTCCTGGAATCGTAGCACATACAATGAAGTCCATGGTCACACAGAGCAAAGTTCTCTATATGGTCTTAGCTGTTTAAAAACTTTCTCTTCTAAGAGAAAATATCACATACTTCAGTGCTGAATTTAGTCTTAAGAAGGGGATTCTTTGCCCTTTAGAGACCAAAGAACTTCTCAGCTACAAGAAAGGCTAGACACTTTCAGTGAACCAAAACACAGCATGCACTCACAAAGCATCCAGTATAAGGGAATCAAGTTTTAAAGTGATCTTTCAAGGATTCATTTTTTTAGCTTGCTGACCAGGAAAGGAACATCACATAACTGAAAACTGAACAAAACCAACCTGCCTTTGATTCTGATACTAAGCAGTGATTGTAGTCCAATATTAAAAAAGAGAGGACTATAACATAGACTTTCTATAGATTGGATAGTAAATTAAATAGAGGTTTAAGAATTGATTCTATTTTTGAAAAAATGGAAATTAAGATCATAAACTAAAGGAATAATAAGGTATTTTTTTAAGGTTTCTGTAACAAAGCAAACTATGCAGTGGGATTTATCCAAACATTTTGAAAGGAACACACTGTAATACCATTTCTCAAGTTTTCAATAGGGTTCTCAAATACACAATGTTTTTTGCATTAAAGTCTGGATTTGGCAAAGCACTAACAACATGCTTAACTGCATATGATCTAGATTTGCCCACATACGTAAACACTAGGCTGATAAAAAGGCAACTCGTCCCTTTCACTGGTGAGACTGCAAAGCTGAAAACATTTGCTTAAGCATCTAGCATAATTAGGTCACTCTTTGCGTAAGTATCTGCTTAACTTTAATGTTCGTATTTCACTTGTCTATCTAAATCTTGGGAGTTGCTTTAACTTCAGCAGGTTACTAGTATGGAATGATTACAGCATTTTCCTAGGACTAGAATGCCAACAAAATACGACTTGGCTAGTTACACAGTGCATTAAAAGGATGAATCACTTTTCCAGGCACATTTTTATGGACTGGAATACACAGTAGATCTCAGGAGGACTTCTTGTGTATACCATTATGAAACTCATTTTTAAACTGATTACTTAAGATATGTCCATCCACTAGTACACAGATGATACTTGAAAAGTGTTAGTCATTTACAGTTTGCAGTTCTTTAAATAAGGTTATGTCCATTTAAGAGGATTTTTAAATTAAAGAAAAAAGGAAAAACTAACAAACTATTTCAGAGCTTTTTCATAACAGCTTAATGAAGGATTAATCAATAAATGAGAAAATGTGAGCATTTCACTCTTGAGGGAGAGAAGGAATAAGAAACAAAACACCGTACTGACAATTCACAGGAGCACACGCTTTCAGCTAGGGGAAAACTAGCTAGGGGAATTTCCTGGAATTGTAACAGAAATAACTGGTAGTTCAGATCTCAGACAGCTCTTTAAAATTCTCCTCTAATTTATTATTACCAAAAGCTAATGAATCCTAACCCAAAAGCTAGCAATGGAGACCTATTGACCAGCCTTTCCTTTTCCTACAATCATTAATGGCTACATCTCTGAAGTTAAAGAGTTAGAGAACTAACACAAGGTCACACCACAAGCACAGAAGTCATGTCTAGTTCTGTGTCCCCATCTTTTTGGCTGTCCTCAAAGATGACACCAACGAAACTGAGCCATTGTGAATTGTTCTTTCTCCAAACACAGATAATGTCATTCCCGTCCTGCAGCAAGGGAAGAATATGCTATTCTTGATCAATAACACTCTGCTGCTGCCTATTAAACAAGATGTGCACCATGTACTGTGAAAATAACAGTCAGGAGCTTGATGCCTATTTTCCAGTCCTTTTCAATCACAGTCAGCACTGTGAGGTTTTAGGATATGGACAAGAAGGTCACTAGACTCAGACCATATAACCAGCATGGGGAAGACATTACCATCTCTTGCACCCTAGACAGCAAAATAATATCTGCAGAAGGTGTTTCATGTGGAACTTATGACAGGGATGCTATGAATATTCGTGATAGAAAAGTGCTTCATAGTGAGGCTCTGCATCACATCTTTAGCAACCTGTTGTTGCCAGCAATGTTTTTCTTTACCACACCTTCTCCACAGACTATAACCTCTAGACAACCTGCCTGGGAAGCACTGCCAGTATAAAGCAGCCTGACCCTGAGACTCCTGTCTGTGCACCCTCACAACACAGACAACTTCCATCACTGGCACCTGAGCATGGCCATAACACATCAATATTTTCTTGATGCTTTGGCCCTTGTTTGTGGCATCTGGAAGTATCACCAGGGTTCCCCGTGGCCCATCAGGTGAATTATTGCCTGAGTGCAAAGATCAAACATCAGCCCCAATATTTAAAAAAAAAAAAAAAAAACACCAAAAAAAAAAACCATCCAAAGGGATTTTATTTTTCCTCAATGTGTGGATACAGGGTTGAGTTAACAGTTAAGTAACATCTCAGTTTATGGCTGCAAAACACCTCTGTAGGTTTCAGCCATGGCTTCTTATAATTTCGTCTTTCCTACTCTCACAGAAAGCTGTCTTTACAAGGGTCAGGCATCATACTTTCACAGGCTCCATAGCGAGCTAGGAAAAGAACAAGGGAGTGCAACCAGCAGGGCCACTGGTATCCCGCAGCCCCACATGCTGGGCCTCCTGCTGTATCAAGGTCCTGGGGGCTGCCAAGGGCCTGAGACAGACTGCACAGAGCTCTTTCAGCAGAGCTCCCGGTGGCTGACAGCTCCTTGTCAGTTAAAAGCAGAGGCTTCCTTTTATTTGCCTTTTTGTAACTTCAGTAGCAGTTAATTGGGGCTAAAATGTTACTGACACTCATTGTCTAGTGCACATCAGGGCTTTTCAGAGCCTTCAGAAAAATCAACAAGATCAGGAGCATATCCAGCCCTCCAGCTCCTGTTTTTGATTCTCAAGCAGGTGCAACTCTTCTGTTTCCCAGCTCAGGGGAATGTTCCATTTGGCTAGCTGGAAACTGTATAAAAAACGCTAGTACCCTAGAAAACAAGAAAACATGCTCTGATCTGCAGGAAAATTGCTTCCAAAAGTACCCAGTGTTTGACAAATCAAATGCTTTGATCAATTTACACAAAGTCATAGAAGCTAACAATTTTTTGCTGTGGCTAGTCTAGGGAACTCAGCATGTGTTGCAGCTTAGTGTCTGTAGGAGAGTAAAAGTGATGCAGCTCTAGACTGTGAGAAAACTTTGCTAACTGTGTCACAGCAAATATGGTTAATTAAGGAATGCAGAGCTTTCTTTACTTTCTGACAACTAGATTTTTAAGTCTCTGAGTGAATAAGGGCTGTTCTGCCACAGACAATTATTTCTAACCAGTTTTATTTGCTTCAACTGCAGACTTAATAGGTAATGTAGACACAGATTATTTTTCTTCCAGTGGGCTGTTCACAATATGAATACCTACCATCTTTTAGTCTGTACTTTGTAAAATATTTAGAGAAAAATTTAGTTCCAACAGAAACAAAATTTAATCTAGAAAATGCTGTGCTGATTTACAGCTTTATTAACTTAATGAGATGATTGTGGTTTTGGTCACAAAACAGTGCTGTAATGCTGTTTTGAAATAAGTTTCCAAGTCTTTACTAGAAAGTGTTTTGTTTTCCAAAGGCAGAACTCTGATACTTCAATGCAAGTCAGCAGGAACAGTCCAAAGACAATGTGAATGTCCTAGTGCAGATTGTTGTTAATGCATTCTTTCCAACTAAACGATTAAAGCCATGTCCTTTCCATGATTGGTAATAAAAGTCAAGTCCAAACAGGTGAATTGTTTAAGTATTACAATAGAAAATACAATTTTCTGATTAATTTTAACAAATGGTTTTGACTAATGCTTTACACTAACCATATACTCAACAGCAAATTTTGGTCATAAAGTATTAAGCACTTACGGTAGTAACTTTAGTGCTAACTGTTACAGAACTGTTAAGATTTAGATGATCATCGCATTAATTCAGGCTGAGAAATGTGAAAAACAACACAGAACACCAGAGGAACCAAAAAGGTCATATACACAGTATCTAAACACTAGACTGAAATATCAACTAAGCTATTAGCAAATGTTAATATGTTAATTGTCCATGGCAAAGGGCATTGGGTTTAGAAAAGGGCACATTTCTTTAAAAGCAAATATATGTGGCCAGACCACCGACTGCTTCAAAAGATGCTTTTGCTGTGACCATGAATACCACACACTTTAAGTCTTCGACTTGTATTTAGTCAAACCAAATAAAAACCAAATAGTAAGGTAAACAAAAGACAAATAAGAAACATTTCCTCATTTTCCTTGGGTAGTGCATTTGGCAAGAAACACTAAGATTGGTTTTCACTGACATAAGTCAGAATGTGATGAACATTTAAAACATTATCTTTTGCCATTCATGCAAAGAACAATCCAGATTAATACACAAATGTCTGTTTGTTTAGGATCAGTTTTTATAGACAGAATAGCTATTATTGCAAAAATTTTGCCAATACAGATAAAGTGAGCTTTTGTAGGTTTCTTTGGGCATATAGATCAGGTTAATCTTGATGTTATTTACATAACAAAATGCTATTTCCTCCTAAGGTAAGCTTAGATTTAGAACTTGATCTTTAGATTAGAGTTTGTCCATGACCTTTCATTCAGTAACAGTGCCTCAGACACCAGGTTTAGGCAGTATCCCACAAATAAGTTGGTCTTAAATTGAGGTTTCTACTCTAACTAATAAAGAAGTTAGAAACCTGACTTATTTAGCAGGCTGTGAGAATGCTCCATGGCTCCAAGGAATAACTTGGTCAATTTAGGGTCACAGAAGAGTGAGCCCTGGTAGTCTGTGTCGGTGTTTTTGTAACCAAAGACATCAAAAATGCAAAGTATATTTCCAGACTGAAAATCTGAGGGGAGTTACAAGTTGTGCTTCCTTCCTTTGTCTATGTCCAGGCCTTTTTCCAAAGCTGCATGATTACGTCAGAGTGGAGATGATAACTGGAGAACTTAGAGGTAGTATGAACTCTCTCCTATCATCCTCAAACACAGTGGGAACCGAAAGGAACGCAACGAATATTTGCCTCTGACAATCATATGCTTTTCTCTGAAGAGACTGGGCAGAGACTGTCTGGAGGGCAGTTACCACATAAGACAGACCACAGAAATTATCACACAGAGGCAAACCAATGTTTCTACCTTTTACATGACAGCAAGAAGAGCTATTTCTGTGCAGTCTTCATGTATTGAGTACCATGCCAGTGTAATAGAAACACAAAAACTGCAACACAGTAATTGGCAGGGAGCATAGTGGTAATCAAACCTTTCAAATAAAGAATGTAAAATACTACTTTCAACTCTTTTAATAGGTGGATAGGGCTAGTTTTTAATCTGTATCTCTTATTCATGTATTCATTTTTTGCCTTCTCTTAACTCCCTAGACTGCAAAACTAGAGCAAACAGGCTGGTTATTTTATGCAAGGTCAACAGAAATGTCAAAATAAATCTGAGAAGAAAAGAGAAATAGAGTATCAGAATATGATCTCAGTCATATGATGATTATTAATATGGAATAAGAGAGTTAATTCTATACAAAGTCAAGGTCTCTCAAAAAAACCTCCAAATTCCAGCTTAGAAAAGTAATGATGTTAATGAGATGAAAAAACTGTGTTACACTCACAGGCTAAGAAAGTGTGCAAACGGCATAATCTCTGACTATGTATCCTCTGCTTCCAAGCTTAATGCTTGGTGCTGCCATAAAGGAATTCACTTGGTATGTGTTCACAATCATGGCTGAAATGTGAAAGACCCAAGCTCCCTTTAAACAAAACAGTAATTTCTAAGTGTAAGAAACCTTCTTTGTGTGTCACAAGGTGTTAGTCGTTGTCAACAGAAAGCAAGCTCAGTTGATATAGTATTTTTCAAGTCAGACATAAGAGGTTCACAAAAATAGCAGAAGGGAGAAAAAACAACTCAATCAAAACACAGTCTGTATCATACCCCTTTGAGGGGCTTCATTGCAACTTGTGTTTGGTTTCCTTAGCATTTTTCTCCTCTTACTAGTTTTTCCTTGTTAATGACTGAAATAGTCAAGTGATGTTTACCTGTGACAGATAACATTAAACTAAATACCAAGTCACTTGTCATTTTGATCATTGGAAAATAAGAAAAAAAACAAAGGAACAACTAGACAGAAATACCCAACACCAGCAGGAAAGTGATCTCAAGTGTGACTGGCATTGTACAGCAAGCAATAAAGTGAATGGCACTTTATAACATCAGAGTTGGATGTCAAAGTTCAGAGCTTTTTATATTGTTGCTACACATTGCTGTCTCTTTTATATGACAGCATGTCTACAGTGCAGACTCCTTTACTGAGACATCTCTCTTTTTTGGTTCTGTGTGTAATGAGTTACATGAAGTCAGCTATTTTGTTTCAAATTATGCTCCCAAGCAAGGTCTTTTGTCTGTGGAGTCTAATGGAAGGCAATTAATCCCTGGCAATATAAAGCTTTAATCATATGAAAAATGTCTAATCACTCTGTTTATAATCTCTTGGAGCAGTATCTAATGCAGAAACTCAGTGCTCAAGTCCTAACTTTCCTTTTTAATGAATGTCAAACCCTGACTTCCTTTAAAGTTTAAGGCACACGTTAGTCCTAACATACATGCTTCTGTGAAATACCTAGTTACGACTTTCACTGAGACAAACACTGTAAAGTGAATGGGATTATCGTTTCAATTACAGGTTGTTGGCTAGGTCAGTGTACTGCCGTGCTGTGAGTCTTGCAAGAATTTGTGTGTTGTCCCTAATGAGAATTTCAGCATTATGAGTTCAGGGAAAGGCTCAATATATTTTTTTTTTTTTTAATTCTGATTTATCAGCTTTTTGACATAGTAGCAAGATTTTTAAAAACACTAATGCTCTAAAACCCACTAGAGTTATACAGGCAAGAGAGAATTTGCACAGTGCTTATAGTTTGAAAATTTGCTTTTGAGTTTGACCATGAATCTCTGAGAACTTCAGATAAGATATGGACTCTCGTGGTCATCAGCTGAAGTATTTCTTCACAGAAGCAGCTTTGCTTCTGATGTGACAAAATAATCTTCCCTGATACCGTGGCAGCCAGTCCTATACTTCCTTGCCATTCTAAGTAGCAAGAACAATTGTGCACAGGAGAATGTACAGCTTTGTGTATGTCTATTAAGTTTTGCGGACAGAGAGCTCTGAACATCAGTGGTTTTTTGTTATGTGGACAACTGTTCATCAGCAACTGGACTGAAATAACCAGCCTTGGTCTCATGTGCTACACATTGCACAACTGAACAGACAATGGCTGAACGGTTTTCAGCTCTTATTGGGGTAATCTATTTGAAACAGATGGTTCATTAAATAAAATCTCTCTCATCCATGCTCTTTTGGTTTTCCTTCACAAAGGAATCAGTTTCAGCGCTTGGCTGACAAATGCAGCTGTTGATCATCAGTTCTGTCCAGTCATATTGCTGAAGGTAGAGTTCATTTGCACAACTGCATTCATTTTCACCAATACATTCCTTTCCCTAACACTCACTACCCCTTTTTATATTCAATGAGTCTTAAACGTCTCTGGATTCAGTAGAAATAATGAGATAAAATGAACTGGAAAGAAAATAATCTCTTAGACATGGATGCTCTTCTATCAAGAATAAATGGGTTGTGAAACTGAGATCTCACTAGAAAAAGGCCTTCAAATAGGTCAGCAACNCAGTTGGCAGTTTTATGTGCTCTCCAGCTTTTGATGAACAACAGAATTTCCTTTTTTCCTCCTTTCATCTCTATTCACATGTCAACTTTTTGAGCTCAATGCTGAAAAATGTCACTTGTCATATCCAGACTCTAGTAATACTTTCATATTGACTTTCAGGCAGTTACAGCAATGCCGTTTAAATGTATATTGACTTACCTGTAACAAAGACACAGCTTTCAGTTTCTCCACAGTTTTGCACTCTCTGATGACACTATCCACTGCTTACAGTCTTAAGTCATCACTCAAAAGCTACATTACACATATATGGCAGAGCTGAAGATGGATGTTTAGTGCAAAAATCCC
>VYZW01056986.1:258-11787 GCA_013401315.1 Balaeniceps rex | reverse complement strand
GTGACTAAATGTCATTTCAAGAAAACAGGTGATTCTCTTTTATGTGCAGAGCATTTACATTGTCTGAAAGCAATAAATATTACCACCAAGACTCAGAAATTACCTTCTAAAACAGAATAGCATCTGCACTGAAGAATTTTTACTATCCCACATTTCATAAGTAAAAAGTAAGTTCAACTATATTCTCACATCACCTTGTGAACACAGATTTCAAAAGTATCATGTAGATTACTCTTGCCAAAGAAAGTTTACCTTGTAAAAATGCCTTCCACTTGATGAGAATTACACTTGGTGTGCCAAGATGGCTCTTTATCCTAGGTCACTGTGACTACATACAGACAAATTGGCTTTGGATATATGTTAAATCTCTGCCCTGCTCAGTCTTCATTTTTATAATTAAACAAATAAAGTGTTTTGTCATACAAATCAGTTTCTAAGATATCCTGGATATCTTTCTACAACCTTCTCCAAAAGTTATTTCTGCATTTTTAAAATGAGGCAGCCAATTTTGATTATAAAGACAACCTTTACAAAACTACAAGGTCATCTTGTGTAGACAGATTGAAACCATAAATTACTCCTAAGTCAAATCCTTCAGGTCTTACTGCTGTAAGATCCTTTGATTAACTTCAATGGCAATTTGTCACAGTTTGAAATTTCATTACAATTGCTTATGCTAAAAAAAAAAAGAACTACATATGCCTTTCCAGCTAATTCAGCAGTGTTCTTGGCATAAGAAAAATGTGTTAAGAGGGCTTCCCGTGCTGCCATTACAACTGTGAATGCTCCTGAGCTTTTCAGGCAGCAACAGTTCCCATACGGACAATTATTAATGACATCTTGAAGAATTCTACAACTGTTCCATTAGGGAAAGTCAAGTATAATCAAAGGATCGCCAAGTATTCCTCTTTTTCTGTGATACAAAGGTGCCTGTCAGTGGGTATGAAGCGGGGTACATTTAAGTCTTTTACAGTCAGATGGCAGGAGTTAATATAGGGACCTCTTTATCATGAGGGGAGAAAGGGAAGCAGAAAGAGGTTGGGCAGATTTTTTATTTTATTCTGTGTTAAACATGACAAAAAGAAACTTTTTTTTCCCCTTTTTTCTTTTTCCTAAAGGAGAGAAAAAAACATAAAACCCATAAAAAGCAATAAAGGAGGTCATATTTTCTCTGTCATTTCTAGAACATACTTTCGTCAGTCTGGAGATTATGTTTTTTCTGAAATTTCCCTATGAATTCCTGAAGTTGTAAAGTGGGGAAAAAAGTAGCAAATACAACATCAGGCCAATGTGATTATGGCCAGGGAAGATGTCAGAAGGAGCTCTCTTATTTTCCTTTTTCCATTATTTACCTACTCATACTGCAATAACCATTTCCCTATCAATGAGCTTTGCACCTACATATCCAAGTTGAAACACCAGACTGAATACTGTAACTCCCAGAATACAGGTGTTGCAAACCTGGCTTTAATATGAAAGAAACCCAGGCTGAAATTGTGTAACTTAAAATGTTATTTCTTTAAATATATGCAGTTACATTTTGAGGACAGGTATGCAGTATTTTTAAGCATAAATATAAAATTTTTACACAGTATTACCATTTAAAATAAAGCTTTCTGGTTAAAGTTATTGGAAAATATGAGAGTCATAATACAATTGACTGAAACAAGCCCTCTAACTGAGGGATTTTTATAAAAATTTTTTACAGTCTTCAGAAGTCTATCTTCTGAGACTGTTTATTCTATACTTTTATAGTTACCACCTGCTTCTAAAAGGAAAAAAAAATATTTTTCTTCATGCTTAGCAAAGTGAAATGTAAATTATTGCTTTGTTTCTTAAAACCAGCCTACCAAAACCACTATGCAAACAAAGGATGTTACCTGGCTTTCTCCGTAAGTGGAGTTCACTTTTTGTACCCCAGCATATTTTCATCTATCTTCAAATAAACTCAGCTGAATTTTTGCAGGGGTGGGGGGCAGAACAGAATTGGTCTAACTACAGGGAAAGGAGAAGTACAAATATGTGTAATTTTTTCACCCTTATATTTAAGAAAACAAGGTGTGAAAGTATGAAATCTTACACAGCCTGGCTTTTTCCGTGGAGTTTTTAGGCACAGGCTGTAATAATCAGCTTTCAGAATAAAGAGTTCTTCCCAGAAACTCCAGTGCATCAGCAGTCTCCCAATTGTAGGTATACCAGGAGGACTCAAGATTAGATCTTCTGCGATGATTTTCAAGATCATCGATTTTGTCCATGAGGGAATGTTTGTTTTTTCTGTTGCTGTCAGCACTGTCTGCTGAAAAGCAGTTTAGATTGTCCTTGGCTTTATTAATTCTTTCCTCTCTCGCAGTTATTCTTGACGCTATATCAGCCAAGGTCACATAAGCTGTTTATACATCTGCTTTAATTGAAGGCACAACACACATTAAATGGGAGACATTACCTGCTTTCGTTTCAGCTAAGATCACTTGAAGGTCCATGTTTTTGATGTAGTCTTGTCTTAGAGTCATTTCTGACTAAGCTGCTGAGTGTATTAAGATCACTACTGATGCAGACACTGTACCTGAAAGAAAATACCCGATTCACAGCATCTGAGGCCTGCAATCAATGAGAACTACAATGCTGAGCATTCAGCAAATGGTTGATTACTAGAGTCCTATAGAAAAAGAAAAAGTAAATACAGCTTTTTCCTCCCCATTTCTATATACTAATGGTACCTGAGAGCACACTGATGCAAGATACATGGACGTAGCATGATAAATACTGACTGCACCAAGAATTTCAACAGCTGTGGACATAGTATGGCAGCATGCCATAACACCACCTTCTCCTTAACATGGGATAGTATGCTTTAGGCTTTTCCATTACGTTATCCTGTGTGTAGAAAATCCGAAGTCGGTAATTAGCTTGAGAAAGAAATTGCACACGCTTCTATTTTGTACTTTCAACAAAAGACTCAATAAGTTGAATTAACTAAAGCATTTAAAATAATTAAGAACTAAAGATACAATTAGAAGGCTTTGATTTTCCAAAATAAGTTTTTCTTCCCCTTTGTCAAAGATAAGATGATTTTCTAAAAAATGGAAAATTTCATGTGAAAATATACTTATGACTTGTCCCAGAAAGCTCTTCTATCAAAGAATCTTTTTCTAGGTAGGTAATCTCTTATAAAAGGTTTTGGTTTTAATCTCTTAATCACTACATAACATTTTGGTATAATGAAACATAAGAAATTGCAGAAAGGATTCTTTCCAGTTCTTTTCTACAGCTGGCTTCTTTGCCCAGGCTGCAGCTCCAGTGAGAGGGTCAGTATAGTGAATCCTAGGAGTCACATATATGGATTTGCCATGGAATTTCTGTGTTCGTAAAGGAACTATCACCCAGCCAGGGAATTCTCTTCTTTAGTGAATAGATGTATAAAAATCCAATTCCATCTTCACAGAAACTAATGAGGCTTGAAACAGAGAACGTGTTTACTGCTGAACTGACTGAAGCTTAAAAAGAAGGCAAGATTTTGTGTTGTTTTCCCATTTTCATGTATGTTTTGGGCTGCCTTGGTTGCACCAAAAATCTTAGTATTTCAACTGAAGAGGCACTTAGCTAGGGAATGTTTGAGGCTTCAAAGAAGAATATCACGAAGGCAGTAAACCGAGATAGCCAAAGATGTGAAATCTTGCTAAAGTTTCTTATTGCTGTGCTAATGGGACCCATTGTTTGTCTTCCTTTTCTCTCAGAGACTTTGTCAGCACAGAAAGAAACTGCATTTAAGAGCTCTTCTAGTGGAAAACATAGATCTGATACCTGTATTAAGAAAGGGACAAGGGCTCAAGTGCCTGGATTCATGTTACAGACAGACCAAAACATATAAGTTCAATTTTCATGTTACTTTTAACTTGAATGATGCGTGACAAAGTCCTTGCCTTTCCTGTACAGCAGTGGAGATCCTAATGGTGACATCTGCATAGACATTAGTGATGCAGGTAAGAAAAACATGATTCTCTTCCACTGCCAACAGGTGCCATTGCACAGCCAGTTCGTTTCCTTAGCTTAAAGTTTCAAGCTGGATACCTTAAAAAACAATTAACTTAAAGTTAAAAGTCTAAGGCAATAGCTTGAAAAACTATTTCATTAAAAGGTTCTGAGACTAAGGTATCTTTAAGTCATGACCACCTGTCAGTCAAATTTAAATTTTCTTTTTTTCTATTATTTTGACCGGTTTATGTACAATGCAGAAAAAATAAAAAAAGGTTCAAACTTACAAAGCAGCTAAACAATGCATTACAGATGATTTAATAAAATTAAATTGAAAACAGTGTCAAGACTTGTATTACCTGATCCTGATGATACTCTGAATAAAAAATAGCCCACCTACCAAGAGGCCATATTCCCTACTCTCTTTACATGTGTACCCAGAAACGAAAGTCTGAAAAAAAGAAAATACCAAGAATAAAAAGTGTCGTCACATGTCCAGTGAGGACAAAAAGCAATCTATTTCCCAAAAAAATATTTTTCCCTTGCCATTGTGCATTACCAAAATAGGAATACATAGGTAGAAATACTAATTTCATCTTCGGTATACTTGATATTGATATAGGCACGTCCATAAAGCAATGCTGCATTCTACTGCTTGACTGGATCAGCTTTAATCCACCCTACCCCGCCCCCCAAAAAAGTCCAAATACCTTACTGAGTAACATTGGCCCGTACTCAATGGTAAATTTAAAAAACAAAGAAAAACCTCATGTTCTAATGTATGAACACTCGGGATTGCTGAGAAATTCAGCTCCCTCTTTTACCCGCTTGAACGTTTTACCTAGGCATCTGAGTCCCTATGTAAAGTGAGAAGCTGAAAAAAGCTGGTTAAAATTTCACACTGCTCTTTGCCATAGAATTAATCTCTGGAATAGAAAAATGGTGGAAAAAACCTTTCAGTAGAAAGGACAAGCTTCAGAAAGGTCATATGTTCCACTTGTAAACAGACTGTGAATACAAGCACTCCCTCCACCCTACTCTAGCTTTGACATTACAATAGTACATTGTACTGCTCATTGATATTCTCCCAGCTGTCACCTACTTGGATCTCTTGTATGCCAGCAGGCCAGATTTCACCAGAAGACATATGCCTAAATTCTTCCAGACTGAAGGATTCAGACACTTAAGGAAGAAGGGAAAAAGCAATAAAAAAATAAATGCACTTGCAACCCCAACCCTCACAAAACAACAAAATATACCCTCAAAATATACCCTATCATATATTGCAAAGAATATTAAATAGTTCTCATGCATACAGACTTCTCAGGAAAGCTTGATTTCCCTATAAAAATGACCCTGGATTTTACCATATTTTTTTCCTAAATTTAGGTGTTTGTGTTGCTTCAGCGTTCAGTGAATATTTCAGGGAAGCCTAAAGGAGATATTACATAAGAAAGAAAAAAGTGAGAGAGTAAAGATGTGACAGCCATGAAACCAGACATACCACAGCTATGGAAAAGATGTCCCACTGCAGGCACACATTGGAATACTATTTTCCCAGAGTTGGCTATACTCCATACAGCTTTGATTGATTACATTTGCCTTACAGAGCATCTTTAAGTTCTGAAAAAGATTACCTGTGTACACTGATAGCACCTCTTTTCTTCTGGGTGTATGCACCTTCAGCTCAGCTCTCAAGTGAGTAATTCACAAAGCGGCAGCAGTCTGTGCTGAACTGTGTGGAGCTCAGCAGGCACCAAGAAACCCTCCCGAGAAGCAAGGTAACACTAGCACAGTTTGCTTCTGCCAAGTTCTTGTTAACATACCCATGCTGCTGCACACTTAGCACGCTATTGCATCCTCTGCTCACAGAGACATCACTGTGGTTGATTTTTCTTTACAACTTTAATCTGAAAACTAATCGCTGTCTTAAACTATCTGGTAAGAGGGTATACATGTCACCAACGTGTACTGACAAGTAATTTTGTGTTCTTAGAAATTAATTACTAGTGAACTTTTAAACATCATAGAATCATAGAATAGTCTGGGTTGGAAGGAACTTTCAAAGGTCATCTAGTCCAACCCCCCTGCAATAAGCAGGGCCATCTTCAACTAGATCAGGTCACTCAGAGCCCTCTCCAACCTGGCCTTGCACACTTCCAGGGACGGGGCATCCATGACTTCTCTGGGCAACCTGTTCCAGTGCTTCACCACCCTCATTGTAAAAAATTTCCTTATATCTAGTCTGAATCTACCCTCTTTTAGTTTAAAACCATTACCACTTGTCCTATCGCTACAGACCCTACTAAAAAGTCCATCCCCATCTTTCTTATAAGGTCCCTTTAAGTATTGAAAGGCCGCAATAAGGTCTCCCTGGAGCCTTCTCTTCTCCAGGCTGAACAACCCCAACTCTCCTAGCTTTTCTTCATAGGAGAGGTGCTCCATCCCTCTGATCATCTTTGTGGCCTTCCTCTGGACTTGCTCCAACACGTCTGTGTCTTTCCTGACCGCAGTACTCCAGGTGGGGTCTTATCAGCGTGGCGTAGAGGGGGAGAATCACCTCCCTCGACCTGCTGGCCACACTTCTTTTGATGCAGCCGAGGATACGGTTGGCTTTCTGGGTTGCGTGCACACATTGCTGGCTCGTATCCAGCTTTTCATCCACCAGTACCCCCAAGTCCTTCTCCTGCTCTCAATCCCTTCATCCCCCAGCCTGTATTGATACTGAGGGGATAGCGGGGTTTGAATGCTGTATGGTGAACCTCAAAAGTCAGCAGAAATGAGTGTGCCTGCTTATTTCAAGCTACTTTTTTTTCTGGCTTATTCCTCCTGTCATTCCTAGTCTTAACTCAGAGAAGCATCAATAAAAGTAGAAATATGATCAAGGACATTAAGTCAGAAAAATGGAATTCACTTTAAAGCTTAAGCACAGGAAATAAGCATTTTATTTCATAACCTCTATTTATCATGACTGTAGAATAGGGGCACAAGTGAGGTTCCTGATGAGGCTGCAGCAGTTCCTCCAACCTGGAAGAATCTTTGAAGACAATGGAGCAAAGCGTGACTCTTGTTCTAATGCATTTGATCCCTGGATGCCATCCTAAACTGCTACACAGATCCACTGCTTTGCTGTAGGTTTGCTAATGCATAAATAGTAACGCTTGCATCAGTTGCTCCAAGTGTTAACTGATTTCTCATCTCTCAGGAGGTATTACAAAGTTTTGTGAGGGTAAACAATGCTAAGGTCTTACAGGATATAAATTTGGCTCGGCTTTGTTCAAGCTGGTGTACTTCATCATCATCATCACTGCAAGGCATTCAGGAACCAGAACTTGCTGTGCAGAAAGACTTTGGCACAGTATTTGCTCTTTGGAAAGGGTTATGCCTGTAGACAAGAGAGATTTTGGGCTGGAAGCAGCTCAGGTCATTTACAGAGAAGGATGGTTTGACATAGCATGAAGAGCAGAAATATATGGCCTTGAGAGAAACATGCTGAGAGTTGTTGAGGGTTTCTTGGGTGGGAGAAGAGAAGCAGCAGCAGTTTGGGGAAGAGAATGGAAATTCATCTGGTGCATGAAAAAGCTACATCTCTACTACCTCTTCCACAGAAGCAATGCCAACTGTGATCAGATGGAGTAGTGCAGGAGACTACACATTCAGATAACTATGTAGGGGACAAAAGCTACAAGCTAGATCAAACTCCTGGTGTCAGAACTGATCCCCTATTCCCATTCGCTTGTCTCCACTTCGTGTAGAACCAGCTGTTTTAGAGGAATGCTTTGCAACTACCCCCATAAATGCACACATGATCATTTTACCTTTGGGAAAGTCTCTTTCCAGCCCCAAGCTCTTAAGTCAAACACAGAGTCCAGAGCACAGAGATCCAAGTATCCACTTTTCTTTCCTTTTTTTTCCAAAAAAAAAAACCCAAACCAAACCCCAACTTTTAACTCAAGCTGTAGCTATGTTCACTCCATATATTTAAATGTTTTTAAGACAGTACCATTAGCTGAGTACCATAAAAATGCCTGTTAGCAACAGGATACCCAAGTACAGTACAGATCAAATATATCAAGTTCTTCTTTAGTTATTAATTCATTTCACTTTATTGACACAGGTGACCCATCTTCTTTTTGTTTATGTATAAGAATAAATATAAAGTCTTGGCTGACCTTTACGCTGTTAGCTCTTGCTGGTGTTATAAAGATTAAATGAGGTGGGGTTCACAAAGCACTTTGGGAACTTTATGTTCTACTGGTATTCATTATTTAATAAGACATGGGGACTTCCCATCTGGCCTTCAGCAGGTCTTTTAGCCTCTACACCTCTGCTGTATTATTTGTTTGTTAGAAAAAGAAAAAAGGTAACTCTCAATGGTAACTCAGAAGGTTTCTTTTAGACAGTTCACAAACCAAGTGAAGCAATCAATCACTGTTAAAATGGTTTGGCTTCTTTCATTTTGGATATTGGCAGTTTGCATATACCAAATCCCGGTATGTTGCTTGAGCTATTTGCCAAGAGTAACTTCTGGAAAGATCCTCCACTAGGTCAGTTCAGTTACCTCTTTCCTTTTGCTCTTTACCAGTTCTGGAACTCTGTTTTGAGGTTACAGTGAAGCCCGGTGAGATCTGTACTGTGGGCATGTGTTTAGCAATTAGATGTTAGTAGTGGCATACAAACTGCTTCCTTATCTGCCACAGCAGTATTTCAGCTGGTGGTTTGCAAGGGTGCCAGGATATTCATGGGATGAGCTGCCACAGATGTCTCTGCTGAATCTTCAGTGTTATTGACTCTGCTAAGATGGTATCTCTCAATAACAAATCATGCTGGAGCCAAACATTTCTACAAATTCCCTCTTTCCTAGACTCTGTGTCTCACTGATGCTTGGATGACCTCATTTGGGTGATGAGCAGCTTTTGCAGGAAGGAGAAAGGACAGTATGTTACCACTAATAATTTCTGTATATTTTATCAGTTATGGGATTTTCTAAAACTTCTCTACAGTTCCAGTGTTTCAGAAATACACCATAAGCATTTTCCTCCTCATCCCTAGCTTTCTGAAACTTCTAAGCTGGGAACAGGTTTTCTCAGATTGGTTTTTGCTTACAATTAGTTCCATCCTCCAAGACTGAATGAAAAATATACATCAGTTTTAAGAAAGTGTTATTGTACTAAACCTCATATTTCTGCATATATTGGAGAGATAGTAATTTAATATGGAAGCATGCAAATGTCCCCTTATGCTATGTGTTATCCAAACAAACTGGAAAACAACACATTAAACAATGGTATTGTACATATGGACTGTTGGATAGAGGCCAAGACAAGGGAAGGCAGAATAGATGTGGAAAGACAAAGTGGCTTTAAACCAAGGTCACTCAGCAGATCTATGGCAGGTCCAGGAACAAGGAGAACTCAGACTCTTTGCTCACCAGGCAGTGCCCTCGACAACAAACCCTAGAAACTGTGTGCACACATTAAACAATTCCCCTAACCATTTCCTTATGAAGTTTCACATTTTTCTGTACTAAAAATGTCAACATATCATGTTGATTTCCCATTTCTGTATGACGGATCTTTCTCTCATCCTCATCCTTGCTGTTACCACCTACACTAGTGTGGCTTCATTACAGTCCTAGAAAATGGCTCCACTAGATCACAACAGAATGGGCAAACACCAAGAACAACCAGGTATAATCATTCTCCAGGGAAAACATCTCATGAGGGTTCATTCTTTTTCCAAATTTGGCTGAGTGCCTTTAAATGCATCAGTTTTCTATTATGCATAAACTGTTTTAATCCCAGTTCTTAATCACTCATGATAATATTTAATGTGGTGCTATATTGTAAGTCCCTTATTGCACAGTTCATTCTGATGCTAATCATCTCTCTTATGCTGGTATAGCTGGGAGCAACCAAGGCATAAGTTCTTCTAATACACAGATTTTACTTTTTGCTTTGGATCTGAGATTCATCAGAACACCAATCTGGAATTCACAGTTCAATTAATTTTTCATTTTATTTTAACGTCCTTTCCTCAAAGCAACTCACCAGCATTTGTTTTATTATTATTATAAACTTTCACTTCATGGCTTCCCCAATCAAAACACATTACAAGAAAATTTCTTCTCTTTCCATGATTTAGATATGGTTTAATGACAATAAATGAAACATCATATTATGAGAACAATCCCCTCAATAAACAGATTAAATTCTTAGAGATCCAGAGCCAGAAAGCATTTTCAACTCTGTTACTTTAACAGATCCGCATTCACGCAAGGTCCCAGTTCCATGCAGTAAAACCTGTGGCACATGAAATCAACTAAATACGAATGAATAGCTCAGTAGAATAGCATTCTTGTGGGCACAGAATTGAAAAAGCAGAATTTCTCCATACCTTGCTTTCATTAGCTTGCCAGTGGTTATTTAGGGATGAAAGATACCCTCCCCAAAAGAAGGTGTCTACATACCAATACAGAATTGTAGGAGACAAACCCCCTGACTTTCAAGGAGACTTTTCAGTTTTAGCAAACCTCCACCCACAAAAGCTCCTTTTGCATATTTAACAGAAGTGCTATCTATTTAGAATGAATGATTGCAATGCAAAGATGAGCCTAAAGTAAAATTCCTGTAATTTAAAAATCCACAGCAACAGGACATTCAGAGTCTAGTCTGACTCTGTGCGGTTTGAGACATTCTTGAATCTGAAGGCAGCAAGTAGTTGTGCATTTATCTACAGAACGAAAACCCACGCTTTACAGCATCTGAAGTTAGTTGCTATCAAAGACTATTAATCACTCTAGTTGGGTTGATGGAGTCAGTAATATTTGGCTTGCACAGCTGCAATATAATATCCAATAGGATTAGACTAAGAAAGAGAAAAGACAGCCATCCATAGATCAAGCAGCTCTCAGACAACACAGGAAAGGACTGTAGTCTGATCCCTCTTGACAAGCTTTCTTGATGATTGCAAAGTACTTTGTATGTTTGCTATCTTCTAAAAGGCATTGAGAACACTCTTAGTAAATAATACATGCACAAGTACAACAGAAATCGAGCCCTTTCCAAACAGCATTATCCTTATTGAGGCTCCAATAAAAGACAAAAATGTTTATATCAGAAATGATTGAATAGGTGAGCTCCTATGGAATGAAATATACAGATACACACATACAAGTTAGTGGTTTTGATAGTAGCTTGTAGTCAATTAACTAAAAAGGCAATCCAATGAAACTGTCTCTAAAATGATTTATGGAATTGGCAAAGATCACCATACCCTTGAGTGAGAGACATTGCAAAGCCACTCAGAGCATACTTGAACATGTGTGTATGTAACAGTTGTAATGAAGCATCTCCCCACCAGCACTGAGATGCTTTCTGCCTTTAGAAGAAACTACATTGTTGTCTCCTCTCCCCAGATAGTAAAAGGGGGCAATGCAAAGTGTCTAGTGTTCTATTCCCATCCTATCACTCTCTTTAGAGAATGCATTGTAGCTCCTGAAACACTTGCCAGGCAAACTTAAAACTCAGGAAAGCTTAACGTTTGTAATTTTGTCAT
>VYZW01056985.1:2114-23388 GCA_013401315.1 Balaeniceps rex | reverse complement strand
CTGCACCCACCTCTGTACAAGATGTGCACAAGAGCAGATTCTGAAAGCTGAGCTTTCTACATCATAATTCTCTCTGCTAGGTTGGAAGGCAGTCCAACCTGGTTGTTGGCATGGTTGAAATAAAGAAAGTGATCCCTTGCTGTACAACCCACTCTCTCCCTGTCCAGCTAGCACAAAGAGAACAGATCCATGTGTTGGAACTGTGTGGCCATGGCTGCAGTTGGCTTGTAATTTTCAGGAAGAGTTCAGGGGATATTTTCTGCTTGTGCTCAACATGGAATTTCTCAGCCTGGTGGTAGCTGCCTTCTTACTCTATGTATTTTACATAAAAGCTATGAGTGCTCTCACCTGCTATAGGAGTACTGGAGTTCAGGTGTGTTAGGTGCACTGTTCTCCATGGAGTGTGGGGCAATCCATCCTCAAGGGCATGGCTCATGCCACGTGAATTGCTGTTAATGTCTTCTTATTCCCACACTCCAGCTATGAGAACCTGGATGCACTGGATGGGGGAGATGATGGGATGAGAGTCATCAAAACAATTCTGGCTCTGGCTCCTTCTCTTCTGAAGGATTCTGGGTAAGCACTTCTCTCTGTTTGAATTTCATGTCTTTTGTCCATTCATTTCTATAACTTCTGTTTTCTTTTCATACAGGAAGGTATAGAGAGAAAATAGTTTTAAAAATGTCCCTTCCCCCTCTGCCCCACCTAATAATAGCGGTTTTAAAAAAGTCATGTGTATAAGAAAAATCAGCTTGAAATTGGTTAATAAAGGGATATGAGCCTTCCTCAACCAGTGGTGGTGTTTCATAGTCATTAGTGAAGTGATAATCTTTAAAGGTCAAAGCAGCAACAAAAAGAACATGAAAGAGAGCAGCAGAGAAAGAGAGAGTGCAGAAAAAAAAGGAGGCTTTCTAAGCAGAATAACTGACTGTCGGAGAAGCAATATAGAACTCTGTGAGAATGGATGTAGATCTCTACTTCTCTCCCACCCTTTAATTAGGGGAAACTTGTTTATTGTGCCAGGATACAATGCTGAATATCCCAAGAGAAAGAAGATCAGCCAGGGATAGTTTCTTAAATGTTAAATTTCTCCATGGTTAGTACTCAAGACCGATTGTTCTATTCTCTGTCACGTGGGATCCATTTTGTGCTTAAAGATCAACATGCTGATACCCAAAAGTCTGTTGTGCCAGGGCATTCACATATCCTGTTGAAAATTCCTGACACTTTACCAGCATAAGAGAGGTCATTGAAAATCTGCTGTTTTGAGAAGAGGAACAGGAATATTGAGAGGCATATTGCATGCAGAAGAATTCATTCCTCATGCTTTGCATGACCACAAAAGCAGAAGATGTTCCTCAGAACTTCCCAGCAACAGAGATTGGTCCCATGGGGTTGTTTGTTAGGATTATTTTTTTTCCTTCCTTTTTTGCTTGTTTTATAAGGTGAAGCCCCCATTGAGGAGTAGAAGTTTTTTAAGGTCAGGAATGAGATCCACACCCAGCTTGTAGTTAATTTGGTGAATTTATAGGGAGTATTCAGTGTGGGATGTTTTAGGAATTCTCAGGAGAGCGTATGATTGGGGCTTGGCCTCTGTTCTTTGCCTGTTAAACTTGTATCTTGCTGCGCTGTCACAGGCTATAACCAGTCTCCATCATCTCCATACGCCCATAAGCTAGGGTGGTTCTGCATCATCGTGGGAATGGAGACTCAGAAATGGGCCAGTGTCATAAAGCTCAGCTGCAGCAGAGATGGAAATAGCCCTACAGTGTCCAGGTCTAGTCCTGGTGCGCTAACTGAGGTTGATTAGTTCCCTTATCGCTGCTGCACTCTGTTTGTACAGTCCTCTATGTAGGTCTGAATGCTGGTGGTGTTTTCATAACTGATTTATGGAGACATTTACTGTGGGAAAATGTGTGTACTAACTTGTTCTTTATGACTCTTGCTACTGGGACTTAATGTCACCCTGCTTATACAAAGAGGAACTTCATGCTGCCAGTCCAATGCTCAGTGTTCATGCATTTGCATCATAAAACTTCATTCTGGCCTTAAATATTTGGGGGCTTCAGAAAGACAGAGCTGGTGGTATCTCTGTGTGGGGTTCAAAAGGGGTCCTTGCATCTCGATACAAGGGTTTAACTGCTCACACAGAGGAGTACCGTGAGAATTCCCCCCAAGATCAACACTTTGTCCCCCTGAAGGAGGCGTTTGGGATCTGCATCTTAAATGGACAGCTATGATCTGTTTTAGGATTATTGGATTTCACTGTGTTTGCTGACCTTCTCATTTTCTGCACTGATAGGAGTCATCCAGAAAGAAAGACCTTAACTGTTATCAATTTAGCAACCTAAATGTGTGCATCTCCCCACTTTCTACTCCCAAATGTTTTCTTTCAGGAGTGTGTTTCTGGAAGTTGATCCCAGACACCCAAATATGGTGGAGAACTGGCTACAGGCACATCCCAGCTTACTACTCGTCCTTCGTGCCATTCACAAGGACTTCTGTGGCAAGTAAGTCTTTTTTACCTTCAGATTTTTGCTTGAGGTGTAGGTCTGTGTCCTTTGTAGATTACATCCCTACATCCTAGCGTATTGAATGAACTCAGCCAGAGAAAGTCCACAGCTGAAGCCAATCTTTAACAAAATAGGAGCTCCCTTCAAGTATTTCAACCTTCTTATATCCCGATATAGCCTGGCAAGTGTTTCTGAGTCAGAAGTTCTGATGCAGATAAGCATTTCTGATGGGGTGACTAGCTCTGGTGAGATGATCGGCTTTGGAAAATTGATGCTTTTATAGGATGGCGGTAGAGGCATGTTCTGCCTAGCAAGACTTAAAGCTCTGATCATTCTTTTTCCCACAGGCCTAGGTTTCTGCACATCCAAAAACAAAGCAGATGACAACTGTACCAGAAGAAACTCTTCTTGCAGCATGCTTTCTGCTGGTGATCCCTGCTGAACAGCTTGTTGAAAACTCTGCATGGCAAAAGGAATCTCCACTTCATTCCCCAGTGCACTGAGCTCTCCATGCAGTGGCAGACCCCCTCGTTTCCCGATACAGACTTCATCCAGAGTTGCAGAAGTTCAGCAGAGCGTAGAAGTGTTTCACCTTCCTCGGGGAACTGCATGCAACTTTTTAGTTTGCTCTGCTAAAGTGACTTATTAATCTCAGGACCCAATATGGAAGAGTTCACAGCTCCAGATATTTGATTAAAAATATAACTTCTCAACATGTCAGATCACCCATTTGACCTAGAAAGAATTTCTCTTTTTTTTTTTTTTTGGCCTTGAGATAAATCTGTATAGAATGTGACCAGACTGGATGATAGATCCAAGCTCTGGCTCATATCAGCACATGGATTTGCTGGTATAATGGGACATGACTAACCTGCACATTTCAAATTCAGTTCTATTCCAGGATCCTGATGCTCTGGAGTAGATCTCCAACAGCAAAGCAGCCTTCCTTTCCCAGTCCTGCTGAGTGACAATGTCATTGAAGAATCAGTGCACATGTTACACGATCCGAATCTACAGCACCTGACACTTGGTGAATGCTGCCAGAAACAATCAAAACATTGTAATAAAGATAGTGCTTCAGATCAGTGTCCTTACAAGAACTGCTGTGCAATTACCTTTTCAAACATGCTAGCAGTCCTGAATAAACATCTGGCACCCATACATTGCTTCTCATAGCAATAGAAACGCCTAACTTCCCTGTAAGGCATTTAAATACAAGACTTTACAAAGAAGGCCAGAATCACTACTCCAGTTTCGCAGATGGAGAAGTTGAAAAATGGGAGGTGAAATGACTTGTACAAAATTTGACAACAGGCTAAGTTTGGAGTAGGACCCAGTCTCTTGACAGCCGTGGGAATAGCTGAGGTCTGTTTCTTTGGAAGGATGACTCAGAGTAGGGCTGCCTGAAACAACACTGAGAGAAGTCCCTGAAATGGACAGTCAACATCATGACATTATAAATAATGGAAGGATTAAATTCAAGCTGCTTCTTGTTGTTGGTAGTGTTTCCGGTGTTGCAAGTTCCCTTCCTGACCGTAGCTAGCCAGGGAAGGAAGGAAGGAAAGCAAACCAAAGGATCTGGTCTACTAGTCTGAATGGAAGCACTTGCTGGGCCAGTGGAGGTGAGCACTCAGTAGAGGGTGGAAGTGTCCAGACGGTGACAGGTGGTATCAGGCTCTCTGTCCAGGCTGAACTGGGAGTGCCTAGCCAGAAACATTAGGTAGGAGCTGCATCAGCAAACTGCATCTGTTTGGAAGGCTGCAGCAGATTCAGAGGGCTTTACATGAACACTAATACATCTAGTTCCTTTCCCCTCTGCCTCTCCCACACTCACGCTCCCTGCTCTTTCATTTGCTTTTTAACTCTTGAACATTGGCCCTGCTGTTCCCCAGATACCTGAGCTCGCTCTGGTGTACCAGCACTCAGGTCTGCAGTTGGATCCTCTCCCCACCCTCTGGGCTTTTACAGCTCTGTTCACAGACTGGCCTTTCACCCCATTGTACGACTCAGCCCTGCATTTATCCTCCCCACCGCTCTACGCACCCCAGTAGTTTGCCATGTCCCATACACTCTTTACTTGAAGTTATGAGCCTTCTCTGGACTGCAGTACCTGCCCTGGTTAAACACCGTAGAGGAAATCTAGGGAAAGAGAGAGCTAAAGAAGTTCAGTTAAAGTTCACTTGATCCTAGGTTTGGAAAAGTTCCAGCACAGCTGATTTCTGGCAGTTTTGCCTGCTGGAGCCATGAGTATAAACTGTAGTCAAAGAGGTATTGTTTTGTTTGTTTGTTTGTTTTTAAATAATAGTTTAGGGTCTTTTTTTAAAGTTCAGTTTGTCAGACTTATTTCTTTAATTTTTAAAGAGAGTTCACAGATTTCATCTGGGTGTTGGCAGTGTTTATGCATGAAACAGAGCAACACGCACAGCTTACTTCTGCAGGATACTTTAAAAGCTGGATAGTTTACTGGCTTATGAGAGTGTTAAACGGCATCATATTGCATTCTTCAAGGGGTAGGCGGATTCCCTGCAGCAGGCTAGAGTTAGATGTCCCTCTGAGAGCGCTGGTGGCTGGGCTGCAGAAAGCAGTGTGCCCTTTCTTGGAACCATCAATCAATCACTTGTCAGAGCTCCAAGCAGAACACTTTCTCTGTGAGACAGACTGTTGGTCTAATCCAGTAGGACAAGTGTTAAATTCCTATATTTATAGCTAAAGCAATAATAAAAATGCTTGCATTTCTGTGGGTTTGCGCTGCGTAGTGGTTATATGTCTCGGAAAATCACATGGTGCTGCTGACCTTCTCGTAAAGACAAGAATGGAGAAAAGTTGTTCTTCCTCCCAAGAGGCTGGATTTATTTGTCAGACTTGTATCTGAGGGAATGCGCTGGTGTAGTACAATGTGTTCTTCAGTGCTTTACGCATACTGGCCCAGGCTCATTTTGGTACAGAAGCACTGCAAAGACTTTTGGGGATGGTGGTTTTAAGGAATCACAGGCACTCCCAGCACCCTTGCTAAAGCACTGGACCGTGTCTGTGTTGTCTTTGTTGCCTGTGAGTGGGAGGCTTAGCTGATGCCAGCAATATACTGTGCATGTGAGCTCTCTGCAGAGGTATAGCTGCTCCCTGAAGCCACAGAGGGCTGATGCTTCAGTTGGCATTTTATGTAATCCAGTATCTGACTTACATTTCATTTTCTGGGACTTACTGGGTCTTTGGAACTGTATCAAAACGGTGATTTGTTTCCTGAAGTGATGCTTTCAGAGAAGGGCTTTGTTTTCCTCCAGGGATCTGAATAGTGTGGTTTTTTGTGTGTGTGTGTGCTCACACTTGTGTTTTGGAGAGTTACTGGGTGCGAAGTATTGACTAGGATCATGCTGGCCTTTTCTGAGGAGGAGTTGGTAAAAGCTTGGTCTTTGGCAGAGCCCTGCAGATGGTGCTGTGGTCCCAGCTTAGCTGTGTCTGTGCTGGAGAACAGTCCTGCCACAGGCTTCCCGCTGTGTGGGGAGCATGGCAAGGTGCAGTCCCCCAGGGAGAGAACTTGGGTCAACAGAGGGCTGCAGTGTAGATGCAGCTGCACAGTGGGGCTTTAACCTCTATTCTTGTGCCACTAAAACAGAGCTTCAGTGCGGGTCTCGTGGGGAAGCTGGGAGGGGACCTCACAGCTGTGATACAGGACTGGGATTGTACCTCATACTGTTAATGGGAGGCCTGAAGCCTGCATTAATCCATGGGTTTGGACAATCTAGTATTCTCCAGGACAAAGTACCATTCTTGTTCTGGTGTAATTTCAATATAAGCACTCTGCAGTGCAAGTACCACCTGTGTTTTCAGACTTCGACCCAAGATGTGGGGTGAAAAGGACTTTCTCAGGGACCTTAGAGAGCCTAAGAAATGTGCTTATCCTCACAGCGCTCTCAGCTGGGCCTGTGCTCTTGTAGGGATGAGGCTTCTTTCCAGTTGACGAACTGACAGACATAGAGTGACTCTACTAGGGTGACACAGGAGACCTCTGGGGACCCAGGTGACTGAATGTGCGTGGATTACTGGCCAGCACTCAGTTCCTTGATGCAGGGCCATAGATCAAAATGGGTTGGAAGAGAGTTCGACAGTCATCTAGCCTGATTTCCCTGTCCAAGTAAGAATCAGCTTGGCTTACATCATTCCTGACAAATGTTTGCCCAACCTGATCTAAAAAGTCTCCAGTGCTGATAAGGACTTTAGCATGCAATGTGTTCTGGTGCTTTGTTGTTTTTCCTGCTAGAAAGTTGTCCTTTGTACCTAGTCTTCCTTGCTACCATTAAAGGTGAGTACTTCTTCTCCTGACCTGAGGTGGAGAACACCTGATTCTCCTTAGAGCAGCTTCCATGTGGTAGTCTGTTCCCATGTTTCCTCACAGTCTTCATTTCTGAACACCAACATTGTGTTCTTTCTGTAGGCTACTTGCACATCCTTCCCTCCTTGCTTGAGAGCTGTAAAGGGGGACCAGGTGTGCTGAAGGGTGGTGTGCTTCAGATGTGTTGCAGGTGATACTTGTGCCTGTTGTGATTGGAATAACAGAGCTGCTACAGCTCATCTTATTACAAGGGAGGAGTAATTTCCTAAGCAGTGAAGACCAAGCCAAAACTTGCATTAACATTTTGTTTGTCTGGGCAAGTTTTCAAAAGCTGTAAAGTTTTAATGAACTACTATTTCTACTCCAGGTTGCATCCAGAGGGACAAATACCCAGTGAGAGAAGGCTTCTCTAACAGTCAAGAAGATGATGAGATACCAAGAGAGACTTTATCCAGTTTCCTGCCTATTTCCTCTTCCATAAATGTTTTGATATACTTTGAGTTAAGTGTTGGAAGTTTCAGATGTTCCTCCCTGTGGAGGTTCGTGTCAAGTCCTTCTCTGTTCTTTCTGCCTGGCACTTGCTTGCAAATCTCAGCATGGTCCATCCAATCCCCAGTGAATGCAGGGGGCTATTTACATGCTACCACCCTGCAGTCCTGGGATCATGCCCAAAGCATGCTCTGCATTCAGCTGTTGCAATTGGGACATGTAGCAGAAATTCCTGTACCCTCAAGGATGTTCTAAAATGTGCCCTAGCTGCAGAATCAGACCTGCACCCAGCTTTCTCCTGCCTTGCAGTCACCTCTTTGGTTGTGCCAGATGGGCTTAGGCTGACATGCCCGGGGTTCAGAGTCTGCATCTGAACTGTTCCCAAGATTTGCCCTCCGGCCTGGGGTAGTCTTTTGTAAGTGCGCCTGCAAGCGGGAGGTGGTGTATTGCAGGATACTGACCTATATGATCTCTCTGCTCCTGGGCTCTTTGGTCGTGCCTGTCACTGCCACAGTGGGTCTGGCAGAACAGCCTTCTGAGGGTAGAATAAAAGTGCAAGTGGTTTGCTAAATTGCCTGCTCACGTTACTTGGGGTTTTTGATCCCCTCCGGTGAGGGTACATAAGGGTTATGTTACCCCCTGGATAGAAGGAATGGAGCAGACCAAGGAACATGCTGGTAGTAAGAGGCTAACCTATGTGTGCTGTGCTGAACTGAATACCATGGTGGTTTTACTTCTGGGCTGGATCCTGGGATCAGGCCTTTGGGGAATATGGTGTGTGCAGATGCACTGGAGTTTTTGCAAAATCAGCTGTTTTTCAAGGGCTATGCTCTTGAGCAAACTGCTTTAGATTTCTTTCTCTCATGCCTGAGAAAAGAAATCCACATGCCTGTGGATTTCACCATGGGGACAGAGTGGGTAGGGATGACAAAGAAGGGGGAACCTGTTTGCAGCAGTTCCTGCCCACAAGCGAGGCCTGAGTAATTCCAGCTGTGCTGAAAAGCAGGTGTGACTTGCACTCTTCTCCATCTGCTATTGCTAGGTCAGAGGCAAATAAGCTGTCATTCCACTTTGCTCCCTGTGGGAAGTTTAATGCTGCATTTGCTGGAAACTTGCCAGTGGTTCCGTCCTATACTGGGATTCACCACATCTGGATTCACATCCCTGCTGTGTGACAAACTGCAGGCCTGACCTTGGGTGTATTATTGCTTACTCTGTTCCCTGCTGTTGTGGTTGGAATGATATCCCTTTTCTGTCTTACAGACCATTGTAAGAGTACCTTACATAGATGATGTGGGGTACTCAGTTACTTCAGAAAGGACTGTGACTGACTGTCCTATGGCAACCTCTTCTTCACTTACATCCAGAAAGAGCAAAGAATGACCCAAATTTTATGAAACCCATCTTGTCTGCTTCTTGGTGACAGGGCACACCACCCTGCTGCAGCATGATAAATCAGATTTGCTTTGCTGATTTCCAGTGCTGCCAGTGCAAAACCATAGGATGTGGGAGTAAGCCAAAGCACCAGCGCTAGTTTTTCTGCAGCAAGTGCATCTCTGAGCGTGATGAGAGCATGACGCACAGACAAACCAGCCTGCTGCAGAGTGCTGAGAAAGTGCATCCTGTTCACAAAAGCAACTGGTGCTTTTGCAGTGCATGAGCATCAAATATGTTGCTATTGCAGACAGGTGGAGAGAAGTGCTGCCACACATTGTGGTCTCTATGGTTTGTCTCTGTTATGTAGTTGATGTCAGGACTGTAGCTTTGTTTAAATGGCACCTTCTAGCTCTAAAGATCTGCTTCATCTTCTCCCTTCACCAGCAAACCTGAATGGTCACTCTTCTGTGTCTTGCGTGCTCATCCTAGCATTTTGGGCAGAGTGGGCATCAACATGTCATTTCAGTTGCAGCTACCCCATCAGTGTTATGATGATAACCATGACTACATGAGCAAGGTTACCACAGGATAGGAGGCCTTAGAACAACTGCATGTGAACAAACTGCTGCCTGGGGAGGAAGGGACCTTGTCCCCATTAAATACTTGCTCTGGGTTCAGCTTGCTTCAAAGGGCTACATAAGTAGTCTCAGGCTTCATCCTTTCTTTTGTGATAGCCATGATGTTCTGAAATCATCCTGTCCGTGGCAGGCAGCGTCAGGAGACATTGCAGGGGTTCTCAGCTCCTGGGGTAGAATTTGCAGCATGACAAAGAAGAGTTTGCCATCTAAATATCCAGGGCCAACAGGTGTGGTGAGAAACTGAGGCACAGCAAAGGAAGAACAATGGCAGAGTCACAGGAAGAGCTTGAATGTTCTTAATGGCAGTTCTGGCAACCTAGCTGTAGCTGTACTTGGTTCTCCCTTTACTGGTTCTTTAAATGGTATAGCCATCCCAGCTGTCACTTGGGAGGGTGATAGTGCCTCAAGAGTAGGAAGTAGTTATTGTTATTCCTTCCTGTTTGCATGAAGAAAGGATGGGAGAGTGTGACCAGAGAAATGTTCAGTTTTGAGATCCTCAGTCTTGAGATATGACATGAGGATAATTTTCACGGTTTGTGTTACTGGTACAGCCATTACTAAACACTGCAGGACCTGGATGTACGGAAATGACAGATGTGATGGAGGAGGAAGGGAGTGGTAAAGAAACCATTACATGAAGTTCATCTAGAGAAGACAAGATTCTTGAGAAAGGGTGTGTTAAAATGAAGCTGAGGTTTTAGGAGGGATGGCCCGTGCTGCCACATTCCTGCTTTGCCACTCTGAAATGATAAGTAGAAGTGTGGGGCTGAGTCTCCACAAGGTACAAGTTGTATATAGGAGGCAAACTCTGAGCATCTCTGCTTAATGTCTGTACTTCGGAGAGTGAATGGAGCCCCTTCTCCAGTGTGGATGGCTTTCTGGTGGACCACAAGTGATAGGCAAGCAACAGTGGACAGAACACAGGACTCTGAGGAGCCTTGTTGATTGAGAGCAGAGCACTGCTCCGTGTGTCACAGAGATGCCACTTGCCCGAGTTTCTGTAAACACCAGTTGCACAGTTAGATATGAGTATATGGGAGGCAGAACTCTGCTTCTAGTGAGATGTCTTCAGCAATTCTTACATGGGAGATTTTGATTTCTGCTTATGCTAGCTGGTGCCTATAGTTTTAGCTCCCCACCTGCTGCTTCTTCCTTTCTTGATGGTTAGCTTGTCTCCTGTGTTTTGTATATATGCTATAGCATGCGCAGAGTGGGGCATGCCCATCAGCTTGATAGCACAGTGCCTACTGCAGTGGAGTCGTTACCTGGCAGCCTGAGCTGCTGCAAGAGGCGCAGTACCCAGCAATGCTGGCAGAAGAGTGGCCTCTGCCATCAAAATCCTCACTGTTTATCTGAAATATTGATCCAAGACTGTCTAGAATGCAAACACAGTTGGTTGGGTTGTTGAAAAAGGTTTGAATTATTATAAAATTCCTGGCCTGGCATTTGGCTTATGATGAATGACTTAGGTTTGTGTAGTGCTTTGATGTTCCAGCTGCAAATCCAGAGTAAGCTGTTACAACTCTGTTGACCTGAGTGGAGTCATCCCGCTCACTCCAGTTGGGTTGAAGTTGGCTCACCTGGTGATAAGTGGTATTTGTATTCTGTGAAACAAGCGTCCAGTCCTTGATTTAAGCCTTTCCAGGGACTGGAGGCTGTTAAGCTGATAAATCTTTTCTCCTTTTCCATATTGCTCTGCCGTTTATCTGGGAGTGCCCTTTTCGCCATCCCTTTTGACTTTGAGCTTGCTGCTTCTCTGAGCCTTTGCTGTTCGTGGTGTGTTTGTATTGCCGTAGAGCTTAGAAGCTTTTCTCACAGGTTGCTCCATCTCTCTAAGCTCTCAGTACTCTATTCCCCTGCCAGTATCTTGTTGTGTAATTCTCCCCCTGCCAATATTGTTGGCTTGCATAGATAAATTTCTTTATGCTAGATAATTTGGAGTAAGCTTGGGACAGAAAAATCCTAACTTAAAAGGCAGTTTTGTCTTGCATTGTCCTTCACGTGATTTTACTGCTGATGGTGTTTGCTGGGGTGGGAGTCATGGTCCTGGCATGTGCTCTCTTTGCTTGAGAAGGGCAGATTAAGATCATACTTCGCTCAAACAAGGCTTCTTCATTTAATGTGTATGGGCAGTGAGCACTCAGGCTGAAAGTAGATTTTGTACTTTAACTTCCAGGTCAGTGAGTTTTTTTGTCTCGTTTGTGTCAGCAGACAGTAGCCCGTTGTTCAGCATCACGGCTTTTTCCACCTCAGCAACGCGCACACACACTCACACACGTGGTACAGATCCTGAATTGTGCAATAAACTCCACGGTAAGTTCCATAAGCCCAGCAAATATATCATCTGATCTGCTTCAGGGCTTGATATTGTGCCCTATTGACCAGCAATAAAGCCAAAGAGTATAGAGGTAGTTAGTTATTTGTTTATTTTGGCGTTTCCATCCATCATTGCCTATGTGGGAAAGAAAAGGGGCATAAATACTTCAAGAGTGAAAATTGTGTCTTTGGAGAGGCAGCCTTTGTAACTTGTTAGAGCTGGATAATTTAATGAAATCAGTCAAGTATTAAATAAGTTAAGTATTTAATTTAGTAATTAAGTAACTTTGTTACTAAGCAGGGCCAGGATTAAGGCCAGGCTAGGTCATGAGCATGAGAGGTCATGAGCACAAAAATTAAAAGATGAACGCATCTGGATGAATGCCCTGTAGCCTGTTGTTGGTGTCCTGATCGCAAAATAACTGCTTGAAATCCTGTCTTTGCAGCAGTTGGTGCTTGCTAGCACCCTCCTCCACTCATGCAGAGTCTGGAAAAGCAAGAAGGGAGGCACCATCCCGCTGCTGATGGCATGCCTTTTCTTGAGCACCCCTCTAGAAGGTGTGGGCTCTTGCCAGTAGACCCTCGAGCATCCGTTTATAGATAGTGGTGTACGTCCCACACAGGAGCATGCCACTTCTCCCTCTCAAGGTCTGACCTGCTGCTTTTCTGCAGACAGTGGGCAGAAGAGGGAAGGCATCCCCCTTTTTCCTTGCTCTTCTAATCTGGCAGTGCCTCACTCCTCCACCAAAGCTCTGCTCAGCCCTGGAGCGCTCTCACACCGAGCTGCGCCTGACCTCCTGTAACCTTGCTGTTTGTGCTCTGGATCCCTGCAGAATTCCCTCCGTCCTGATCCTCTTGGACTTTGTCCCTAGCAAAAAAATCCTGTTCAGGCTTCTCAGAATTAAGATGCATTAGCCTAACCCAGAACTGCTGTTTCCTGGGAAGTTCTGACACTGTAAAGCTTGTTTGTTTTTTTCCCCCCCTCTTTGATCAGAATTAAATAATTTATTTGTAAAATTTTCTGTGAGGACGCTGTGTCCCAGATTTTGAGATTTAGAAATGCTTTGCTCTGGGATCTCTGAATTTTTGCTTTGAGTTACATCCATTTTAAGTTGTTGTACTGCTTATGCTTACTGCTGATTTGCTGAGTAAAGACTAGTAGTAGGTCACAGTATGTATATGATATAAGAAAACACAGTAGTTAGTTGCCTCTTTTTTTTTTTTAAATCAGTAAGAGCAGTTGCCGCTTAATATGACTGAAACATCTTGTCTTATTCTCTAGAACAAGTTGGCCCTTGTTTGCAATGTAATGAAAGTCTGGCACTGCCATTAAAACACCCAGGAATGCCTTCATCTAGAAAAGCAGGTAACATTTCGTTCTGTAGTAAGTAGCAATTCATCTTAATGATCTAAAAAGTAATAAAATATTTCACTACTTCTGTCATGTTAGGGCAAGGTAATAAGGATGCATGTGGGATACAAACCTCTAAGATAATATAGGTACAATTTGGAAGTTCTGATATAGAGCTTCTGAACTGCCAGAAACAAAGCTGTTCCAAGTAGCTTTGACAGGAACTTTTATCAAAATCAATGCTCTTTCAAAAACAAATAATAAAAAAATCTCTTCTTAAAAGAAGTTCTTCCCAAGAGGATGTTTTGATGGTGCTGTCTTTCTGTCCCAGCAAAAGCACTCTTTGTTATGCTCCTTAGCATTGTGAGTAGAGAAGACTTAGACGTTTCTCACTAGGACTTAAACCCAAGTCTTCGTAGTTGAAAGTCCTAAAAATTCCTTCATTGCACAAGCTGCCCTTCTCTGGCTCCCGTGCTGCTTTTGTACTGCTTGCAAGACATCACATCAGGTGTGAAATAGTTCTCCTTATCCTGAGGCAGGAGCATGCTCTTCATACAGCTACTGTCTTCTGTCTTTCCTGCCCCTCACATGGGGAAAGGGCAGTGTGCTCTCACTGTTGGACTTCTTCCATGGAGGCCTCCCTCCACATGGAGGAAATAGCAAATGTTGTCATGCCTGTTTCTCTTTTCCAAGGTGCTGCCCAAACAAGCAACACAAATGAGTTCCAAAAGAACGCAGGATGGCCTGAACAGGGAAGATAGCATGCATGACTGGGAGGCCACAGAATGAACAGAGCCAAAGTTTCCTTTCCTGTCATGCTTTGCATTGAGATTTGATGACTAGTGGGTGGGCCTTTGCTGCTCTTGTGGAGGAAGGTATTTCTCCGGTTACCTTTCAGCAGTCATCACTGCAGACAGTGGTGGGAAGCCACAGTTTGGGGAACCAGATTCCTGTGTGGCTCACAACACAGGTGAAGAGTTTATCAGTCTTAAATTAAATCCATGCAGCTATGACACCATATAGTTAAAAGTAAACAAACCGATACCATAGAAGCAGCTTGCTTGTTTGTTTTAAGCAAACATGTTCAATTTGGGAATAGCCTCCACAGTGGAGGAGCAGATCTGGGCTGTGGCATGGCAAAGGACTGCAGTGGCAATGGGATTTACAAGTAGGATATTTTCATGGGAGTTGGTACACAATCCAGGCATCAATAGTTTTAAGATATAAAGTATCCCGGCAGAGAAGCATGAGTCAGCAGTGTGCTGCTGAAACTGGTCTGCCCTTAGCAAGACATAGCTGCCATGTTCACCCACTCCACTGATTTAAAGACTTTCTTTTTCTTAACAGTATCAGCAAAAGAAACGCTTACCTAACAGGGAAGGCTAAGCTCTCCAGAAGTCAGAAATAAAGATGCTGACAGCTTTGTTGCAAATGCAGAGAATAAGAGGATGAGTGACAGTTTTTGAGTTAGTGTAAAACAAGCAGATTTCATGAATTGGTTTATGCTGTGTGACCTTAAGGCTATTATTACTGCAAGGATCTGGGAGCAGTGCATGAGTGAAGACAGGGTATGAGGGCAGTTTCTGGAACCATGCCACTGAAATAGCACTGGACAAGTTCCCATGGGTGTGCTCTGAATTTTATTTCCACGAGACAACAGATGTCCCCACTTGCCCCAATTCACAGAATTAGATTGAGAGTTGGAAAACGGAAGAATTCTTTATTCCCTAGGCTAAGATCTGGGTTTAGCTACGTCCAAATTGATGCTTTAGGCAAGAATGAAAATGCCTTTGCTCATTCTTAACTGGTATTTTGTATGCCGTTTTTGCCCTGTCTGGGTTTATACTGAAAGTGGATCTTTGAAAGGCTAGGCAAAAGGCTGTAATCTGGGAGACATCATAGCTATGTGTACAACACTAGAAGCTACAGGGAAACCCCAGTGTAATGAAGTCAGAAGGAATTTTGCCCATGAGCAGGGAACTGGCTGTCCCATGTTAAGAAAAGGATGTTCCTGTTGTTCATGGCAGCAGGGAAGGTTCAGTGGATGTATCTGGCCTTTCTGAAGACATTGTTTGGCTGCATGTTGGAGCTTGTAGAGTCTAGGGAAGGGCTGTGTACTTCTAAATAGGACAGAGGTCTTAGATTGGAGGGCCTAAGGGAGGCTCTGTCCTTCTGTCACCACTGACTGAGCCACAGAAGATCTAGAGTTGAAAGCCAGAGAGTCAGTGGTGTTCAGAAGAGTCTACCAACTAGGGAAGGAGGCCCAGGAGGCATAGGACCAGGGGATTCCTCTGTGGGAGTTTGCTTGTTTTAAAGTCGAGGGGCAGGGCAGTGTGACTGGTACCTGCAGTGTGTGTGGGAGAGCCCTACGGAAGCACAGAGAGCGCGGGACTGAGTGCTGGCTCCAGCTTCGGGCCATGTGTGTCCTCAGCCAGTGTGGGAATGATGTGCACGAGGCGCTGGCAGGTGGGAGTAGAGGAGGGAATGAGCTGAGTGTTGAGGAGGCTGCTGGAGGCAGCAGAGGAACGTTGACAGTGATAGGAACATATGGTGGAGAAGTATCAGGGCTGATATGGTTGTAGGATAGTTTCAAGGAGACAGTCCTGCTACAAATAGGGAGGTTTAAAACCAAGATGCAAGAGTGTGCCAAGAACACTGTGTACGGTTCTGTCAGAAAAATGTACTCGCGTAGGAGCAGGTGCAGAACAGGGCTAGGAGGATGAGTAAGGGACGGAAAGCTTAGCAGATGAGAGAAAACTAAAAGAGATGAGTTTGTTTTGCCTAGCAAAACAAAGACTGGGAGAGGAATGTGATGTCTCTCTGTAAACACTTCATTGCAAAGTAAATACTAGAGGGGAAGAAAAGGTCTTTATAATAAAGATCAATGATGACACAAGGACAAATTGGTACAAATTTGCTATTAATAAAGTTAGCCTGGAAATTAGATTTTTCAACCACTAGAGGAGTGAGATTCTGGAGCAGTCTCTCAAAGGGAGAAATGGAAACCAAAGGAGCTTTGTACAGAAGCCTGAGGAGCCTGCAGTAGCAAAGGGAGAGTAAATTAAATCTCTGACATAGTCTCATTTTATTTTATGCATGTTGGTGCTATAGACAGCCTGAGCCAGTAGTCTAGGCAGGAGGGCAAGTTTCAGTAGAAGGTGGAAGCAGCAGTCAGCAGCCCTAATTAAGAATCGATAACCAAGTTACAAGTCAGCTGCAGGAGAGGGGGAGTTTCAGGATAGCTGAGCTGTGCAGATATGCGGCTTTGGCTGTATCTAGTGTTTAATAGACTTCACCAAATTGACTAAGTTTAGAGCCTTTTCGCAGCATCTTTTAGAACCAAAACTTGCACAGTAGGACTCTGTGCTAAATCTTTCTTCCACTTCCTAGTTGCTGCCATGTTCTGCTCCATTCTGGCACAGATCTACATTGTGGCTGTAGTAGGGTAGCTTTGTCTCTGTGCCCCTAATTCCTTATTCATAAAAGATTAGGATATGCTTTAGGACATATTTTGAGAATGCCTCCAATTTTGCTGGAGACTTCCCAAGAGAGCCTTTTGGCATGCAATTGTAGAAGGAAGGTTAGCAAAGTTTAGCAGAGCTGCCTTTGTCAGAGGAGGTGCTAGGATCCTTTTGCAAACCAGCTTGTTGGTTTGCCAACAAGCTTGAAATTGTGTCGGTAAATTTTTGGATTAAGAGAAAATGAGGTAATTTCTTGCAAGTGTTTTGGAAATTACAGTGTTATCCAGGGTCAGAACTGAGGAATGCTCACCTATAGGACAAGCTGGACTTTTCAGGCTAGAAAATGAGGGGAAAATGCAAATAGATAAGCAAAAAAACAACCAGCTAAAACAAGAACTTCAGCCCTTAATGGTGGTACACAGAAAGGTATTCCCAGAAATGTCAGTTCTTTGGAATTGGGATAAAGAATGCAAGCAGCAAGCAATAAATAGAAGATGGATCTGGACAGAAACATGAGGAATGAAAGAAGGGATAACAGGGCAGGCAGAGCAAGTATCTTTTTTCAGCTCCTAACCAGGCAAAGAGAGAGTTTACTTCCCATTCCTTCTGGCTGCAGACTTGGAGAGCATCAGAGATATATGGGAGAAAGCTGGAGGAGCTGTGCAGCATTTTTCTCTTACTAATAGACTTTACTTATTTGTCCCCCAGCATGATCCTGACTTGGCAGTAAAACTAAGCAGAGCATTGGAAAGTTGCCATTAATTGATGGAGTCAATGCATTGGAGGGGTAAAGTGAATATAAAAATTGCATTTCCCAGAGAAGGCTCTTGCCCGATGTTGTGAGAAGTCATAGGTCTTTCAGAAGTGGCCAGCTTCTCTTGGCTCCAGCTCCTTAAAGCATTCTGTCCTTGCATTTTCAAGTGATCGTGGGACCAGCAGGGAATTTTGGTAGAGAGAGGGGAAATCATGAGTGACTGACACCAATGTGATCTAGTAGTTGGCAAGGACAAGCCTAGTCCTCCTCTGCAGCCCAGCTTGACACCTATAGTCCTTACGCAGAGGCTTGAGCTCTTAGCTTACTCCTTTTCAGTGTCTTTGGACCGTTTGGCCTACTTATGAAGTTAACTGTCCCGTGCACATGCTGATTTGGTACCTTGTTTTTATATTCTTCTTTTGGTGCACAGAAATGGTGTGATTAAAGCCAGGCCTCAGGGATGCATGACCTGCAGTTCCTATTGACTTTGAGGGATGTTTCTTGAAGCCGTGCAAAATCGCAGAGTAANGCTCTTCCTCATCCTTGTCTTCCTCAAGGGTCGTAGCTTCATCCCATCACACTCTTCAGTTCCCTAAAGTTCATAGCTGGTCCGATCTCCGCATGCGCATCCTTTCTTGCTTGCACAGAGGTTTCCAGTCCCGCTTTATCTGCAAAAAGTTCCCTCCTCAAGGCCCTTCCTTTGTTAAATCAGACCTCCTTATCCTCCTTTCGCAAAACGTATGGGATGGGGAGGCTGAGCAAGAGACAGCTAATCAATGCTGTCTCAGGGCTCTTGTTACATTCCAGTTACAGTTGGTTTCACAAAGGTCTTTCTGTTAACCCTTTTAGCATCCTTTCATGTTAACCCTCTTAGCGTCCCTTCATTCTCCCAATTTGACGTGACAGGTCAAGAGAGACAGGATTGAATCCTGGTCTTACCTACTGTAAATGAAGACAAAAAGTTGCTCAAAACTGTATTCTAACATATCCTGTCTGGGAGTGAGCGCAATCTTACCCTAACTCTTCCCAGCAGTGTCTTTCAACATTATAAAAAAAAAAAAATTTGGTGGTCAGAAAAAGTTACTGGTAGACTGGCACAATAAGCTAAGACACTTTCATCAGCTGAAGGTTATCAAACTTAAATTATCTGAATTTGATAATGAAATAATTCCTACAACATTACCTCACTCTTCTGAATATTTGGGGTGTTAATTATTCCAGATACCATTGTGGTAAGTCTGAATTTCTGTCTGGTTTCTGGAAATTAAAAGCTGTGGTTGGATTCTGCGAGACCTAGATCTGTAGTCTGCAGGAAAAAGGGATTTTCTTTCACTTTTCTTTTTCTGCAATATCTGAAAAATGGAGTTAGAGACTTATTATTCTGTAGAGACAAAAGTTTTGTCCTCAGTTGTCCAAACAATGCCTATTCAGATATGACAACAATATCTCTGTTCCAAGCTGTCTTTGGATGTTTGCCTGAGTGACATAGAGGCATTTGGAAGAAGCCTACCTACATGCTGAGTAGCTCACAGTCCTCTCTTGGCAAATAGAAGAGGTGAATACAACAAATGCTGCTCACTAAGAAGTGAAAGCCTCAAGAAACCGTAACTAAGATGAATCTGTCTCCTTCTGAGATCTTCCACAAATTCTTTTGTACTTTCTGTCAGTTTAACATAGAGGATAGTCTATATAGGGTATAGTCAAAACAAATTTCTGTATTTCTTTCCATTTGTTTTCCTTTCTTCCTCTGCCACTCCATTCTTTCTCTTCTTTCCCTCACAGCTTAAATGAAACAAATAACATGCCTGGTAAGTGTTGTACTGTTTTAATTCCTTTTCTTTGTAACTCTATTAGTTAATGTAAGAAACTTTTGCACATTGAGGAGCTGTTTTTTATTATATTAGCTCCAGCAAAACAGCAATAACAGAAACAAAGGGCTCAAATCTCATTTGCCTTCCTTTTTTGTTATTGCTTACTCCAAACCAGTGCAGTGGATGTAATTGCAGTGGATGTAAAAGAGGACTGAAAGCATTCTGAAAAATGAATAGTTGTAAACTTCCAAGTTTTGCCCTGAGTGCATGCTCAGTTTTGAAACTTTCATTTTTGCGAGGTGTTTGAGCTTAGAACAGTGGGTCCTCAAGAGTTTGTGTATGCCTGTAAATCATATTGAGAATCTGTCTCAGCTATGGACATTCCAGAATGGTAGTGCCCTCAGAATAATGGAAATGTTTGGAAAATGCTTGTTGTGTCTTTTTACCTTGTGTCACTGCCACATCTCCTGTCTGCTCCCTGTACGAGTTAGCCACAAAATCATGTTTAGCCTGGTTTACACAACCACAAGAGCTGCCATACAGACTTGAGAGCTTGTAAAAGCAAACAGTGGGTGTCAAACCCCACCCTCAATTGGATGGAAAAGTAGACATCCATGGAGCAACCCAAGCAGGTTTCTGCAATAAGAACAGAAAGTTGAATGATACTTGCTAGCTAGCAGAGATAGCTGGGTTGAAAGAAATTTCAAGGCGTTTTTTCTAATCAGGGGGTCCTTTTTCCACACACAAATGCAGTCTGGCTTATCCTGTCAGAATGACATGCTCAGCACCTCACCCAAGCTGAGTTTCAGTCTTTTCACTTACTTATGCCAGTGGTGAGGGTCATTGCAAAGAGGTTCTTCTTGAACCTGTTCAGCTCTTGTTGCATTAGCTTCAGTCTGACAATAAGTTATGAAGGGTGGAGTACGTGAATTCCAAAGAGTGTGTTCATAAATTCAGATTGAAGAAACTGGTTGAGTTTGGAGTGTGTTGCACAAGATATATTGAAAAACCCAGCCACAGTTTCCCTGTAATCTGAATGCTCCTATTCATGATTGTCAAGATTTTTCCATTAAAAGGATAAAATCCCTGCGCTGAATAATGAAAGGTCTTTATCCTACAAGTTACATTCCCCACTTGTGGATCACTTAGGACATTAGTGCAACTCTGATATAAGGGACACCCCATCTCCTGTCCTATCCTCCTACCAGTCGTTCCTGTCTCCACAATTAGCTTGGCAGCTGGGGTTGTTCTTTGTGCCGGTGCAGTGTGTTCGCTCACGCTGAGATGGTTTCTTGCTGCCGTGAAGGAAAAGGTTAAGAACTAAAACGAGCTCTGCCGTCATCTGTAAGGCATTAGGAGCCCAATGCTGCTTCTGCTTTGCAGAATTCCAACACCTGATGGACTGAACCTTGCCGCCTTCTCTGAAAGACAAGCCAGCTAAGGGGAATTTATAAATACCCTTCCATATAGCAGACGGGGAGCGTGGCAGGATGGAACTCGGCACATCCCTGTGGCTTGGTTCAGATTCAAGCAATGTGAGCCTGTTCTTGAGATACGTCAATTATAACCAGTGCCATGGCATCATATTTTNTTCAAGGCAGTAGTGCCAGACTCTGGAGAGGAAATACACTTGAAGAGAATTAACATAATGTAATGCTCTGAGAAAAACGTATACAAATCAGGAACTACACTAGCCTCAGTGTTGTGCCTTTTGGTCTGACTCTTCTGTGCTGCTGTTGACCAGGAGGAGCAATGCTAAACAGTCCCTGCAGGTGATGAGGCATTTGCCTTTCATTTCACTGGGTCAGGGTAAGGGATATCATATAGAGACATCATCTAGTAAAAGTTAAGTTTAGCTGCAAATATCATGGTATATCACAGTGATATTTGTGTGAGGTGCTTCTCACCTGTTACTATGAAGGTGTAGTGCTTCTTGTTTTAACCACTTCTCTGAAGTACTTACACCTTCACCATGCTTGAGCCATTCACATTGACACCTGTTGGAAGTATCTGAAATGCAGCCGTGCAGACTGACCTGTTACACAACCTTTGTCTACACCACACCTGTAATTTTCCACCTTAAATCCTAATACTGCTGGGAGGGGTTAATGGTAGTGTGACTCATGACCTGCCTGTTGCCTGCCCAGCTCTGATAAAATCTCTGCAAAGAGAGTTTGGAGGATCACTTGCTCTGATCATACCAGCTCATGTGGGTGCTTGTCTCCAAACTCCTG
>VYZW01056984.1:70897-82169 GCA_013401315.1 Balaeniceps rex | reverse complement strand
CTGTTGGAGCAGGTCCAGAAGAGGGCCACAAAAATGATGCGAGGGCTGGAGCACCTCTCCTACGAGGACAGGCTGAGACAGTTGGGGTTGTTCAGCCTGGAGAAGAGAAGGCTGCGGGGAGACCTTATTGCGGCCTTTCAGTACTTAAAGGGGGCCTACAGGAAAGATGGGGACAGTCTTTTTAGCAAGGTCTGTTGTGACAGGACAAGGAATAATGGTTTTAAACTAAAGGAGGGTAGATTTAGACTAGATATAAGGAAGAAATTTTTTTACAATGAGGGTGGTGAAGCACTGGAACGGGTTGCCCAGAGAGGTAGAGGAGGCCCCTACCCTGAAACATTCAAGGTCAGGTTGGACGGGGCTCTGAGCAACCTGATCTGGTTGATGATGTCCCTGCTCACTGCAGGGGGGTTGGACTAGATGACCTCTAAAGGTCCCTTCCAACCCAAAGCATTCTATGATTCTATGATGCTATGATTCTAATTTTTATTTAAGCTAAGACAGTTCATCATAACTCGGTGAGGCAAGTTTATGTTTATAAAACCATATCATATTTATGTCAGGAAAGCATGTCCAAGCGGGTTTTTTTAGTCTATTTCTGAATCAGAAAAAGTCTTAAATGTACCTGTGATAGGACTTTGAGTCAGCCACAGCTTCTAGGTAGGTCTAACATTGCTGTTTTGCTTAAAGTGAATATAACATCAGCCACATGAAAAGCTTACAAACTCTAAAGATAGGCTTTAATAAAAGACAGAATCAAAACTGGAGCTTTGTTTAAGTGGAGGAGCCCTGCTAAGGTGGGTGATAAAAATGTGAGTAAAAAGGTTTCTTAAAGAAACCTCCTTGGTCCTTTCTGTCTTTACAGGACTGGCTCTTTCCTCCAGCCTGGCTCTTGGTTTAGAACTTAGAACTTGGTGCCTATGACAAGTATCTTTCACGCTACCACCTTCGAGCCCCGCCTACACATCTGCTTCTGCTTGTTATCAGAGGGATCATAGGAATTTTTCCTGCTCATCTGGGTTTTTTACTTTCTTAGTCTCTCCCATGCTGCTTATCCAGCAGTAGCCTTGTTCAGCTGACTATGCTCAGTTGCTCTCTGGGAAGGAATAACATGTTCCTGACAGTAAACAAAGCATAGCATCAAGGCAGTCATCTCACCCAGCCCCAGACTATTGGCAGAAAATAGCACAGGCTACTCAACAACAGACACTATTAGTCGTATTTCGTCACTATATATACAAATATATATATAGCAATGGAATTTTTTTTTAACATTGATTGTTTTCAAAATTAAACCTAATGTTGTCTATACTGCAAAAGGAATAGAATAAGTAATGGTTAAAGTATTCATAGATGTTCATCAGCTTCACAGATCTTCCATGACAGAATAATCTGAGTATGTAGTTAAACTAGATTTGCTAACTCCCCATTTACAATTTTACTCTTTACTCTATACTCCGTCAGACCATTGGGTCTACCTGCTGAAATGACCTCGTTAATTGTAGTGGCAAATATATACATTACCAAGTCTTCTGCTCAGTTACTAGATAGTAATATGGTAAATATCATCATCTAATTTCAGCAGTTGTGAGAGCCATTATAAATGTATAACATATCCTCTAGTCATCTGCAAGTATTACCTCTACATTTCTGTTGGTATTTTTCATTAAAAAGAAAAAAATCACAAAACAAATCTCAGCAGTAAAGTCAGGTTTATTGTAAAAGTTAAGAGCTTTTTATAAGTACATCAATAATAAATAACCTAACATGTAAGACAGATACAAGTATTACCATTAGAATAGCTGTAATACTGTTTGCTTATTTGTTTGTGTTGTTTGGCAAGAAATTATAGCTTTTTCTGATACAAAATACATGACCAATTGACCTGGATGATTGCATTCCATGCTATAGATTATTCACAAACTGGCCAATTGTGCAAATATGTAATCATTTGGGATTGAAAGTCATGTCTAAATAGAGCATTTCAGTGAAGCCTGGGAAATGCATCTAATTCATCTGAAGGATATTTTGGAGGATATTCCTCTTATGACCACATGCTGCAGAGTGATTCTTCTTTCTTTCTGCTTTCACAGAAGAAATATTTATTTCTTGCAGGGAAAATTCTTAAATATTTCACAATTTAAAATTTTGGCTATATAACTCAAAAACTATAAAAAAAAAGAAATTAAGTTTAAGATAGAAATATGTAATGAAGATACCCAAAATAATTTTTTGAGTCTCAGTCATGCCTCCTAAATATATGGGATGTCAGTATTGCCTATCTATCTTGTTTAACTATTAAAGAGGAACATAAATAGTAAAGAAATATAAAACATGACATTTGCACAGAGAAGGTCAGTCAAAGTGCATCTGGCCACCAAGTCACACAAATTCTTTCTATGCTCTGCTGGGATCAAATTTACAGATGACAATAGATATCTGTCTGCTCACACATTGTAAACAATCCACTTCTTTTCATAAAATAAAAATCTGAAGAAAAAAATATTCTTTTTCAAAACTGTTTACAGAAACAATATAAGAAGTTGAGAAATATTCCATTACTAATAATTCATATTGTTTATTAGATATGGTAGAACATAATTAACAGTTGTATTGTATGACTGTTTTTTTCCCTTTTAATCACTTAGGTATAGTCAAATAACTTATTTCACGATATGGTGAAGTAGAATAGTAGAATTGCCTGATACGAATACTAAGCTCAGAACTAATTTAATCAGTATTGTAGTTAGTCTTTTTTCTTTATATAGTGTCTTTGGCTACACCTTGATTAGTTGGTAGTGTTATTGGAACTAAAACAGATGAAAAAGATAAATGGTAATAGCAGTGTATATGTATAAACAAATCAAAACGAAGCAAAACAAGAAAAAACAACATCAGCTAATCTTAAATAGGACTGAAACTCTTACCTTTATCCAGTCAGGGTTAAAGGAACAGGATTCGCAGAGTAAATCTGAGCTTACCTTCAGTGTTATTGGAAAATTCATGTTCATGCTGTGAACAAGTGGGTCCAATTTCAGTTATTTTGGTTTGTTGTCTTTATAAAACTCACTGAAGCTGTTTCTGTGAATGCCATCTCATTATTTTAGGCTTCACTGTAGACAATTTTGAGGTACTTTACATGAAAGATGCTTTATGGAAATAAATTGACTTGACTTTTGCATGTAAAAGTAGGGAAAAACTTACCTTTCAACTGTCTTGGATTTTCTCCATTAAAATGTTATCACAGTGGCTTTTCAATGTTTTGATACTCCCCAGTATATGCTGTAAAGAAAAAACAGGAAAACAGTGTCAAATTATAGAGGAAAAGTTCATGTTTCTTCTGCTATGTTTCTTTTATAGCAGCTGCTTTTTACTTTATTTCTACCCACACTTTTCCAGATGGTGTTTATGCATGAAGTGTGTATTTAATGCACACCTGTTGCAAAGGAATTAATAACTAATAATAGTGAGACATGTTAAGATGGACAGAATGTGAATCAAACTTATATACAGTGCCTTAGTTCTTTATAATTTTTCAAACTTAGCAGCTTTATTTCAAACAATATTTTAAACTTACTAGCTTTGTCTCTCATGCTTTTGCTGTGTTTTTTGGTTTTGGAGTATTTGAGGGGAGAAGGGGATTGCCTTGTTTTGCAAAAGAATCAGTGACTACCTGGAGCTAATGGTTTTCAGCTATGCCTTCTGCTCCAGTATCTTCCAGTTAATCATTAATCTTTAAGCAGTGACCTGAACCTTGATCATTATTGCTTAAAAAGTCACAAAGGATGTTAATGAAATCTAAGAAATATCTAGGTTATCCCCAGAGATCATGGCTTCTGGAATAGTTGAAGAATAATGCTTGACAGTCTGCAGTAATTCATATTTATGAATGAAAAAGAGTTAAGGAGCCTGCCTGCATGACTCCTAACAGGCAATGCCATAAAAAGCCTGTGAGAAAATATTTATTTCTGTGATACCTGCTGATGTAAATATTATGAGAGAGGGAAAAGAACAGTTATGAGTGATATCTGTGTATTAAAAACTTATTAGGGAAGGGTACAGATGAACAAAGGTGAAACAGTCAAATTTGTCATATTGGTGTCAGAAATAAAGGGTTGTGCCAGTTTCTTCAGATATTTAAATTTGTCACCAACAACACAGCATTGATGAAATCTCCTTAGGCCAGTGACAGCTTTGTTTGCTCCCTGCTGCATGACATCTGCTGCTAAATTTTCAAAGCAATACACAGAAATTTAGCTTTGTAACTCCCACTATAGTCAAAAGAAACTGCTGCAGATCTGAAATCTGTTTTTAAAAAACTGACCTAGAAACTGTTGCGTGTCTTTTGCAAGTGCTACACATCAGAATTAAGAACAGATCGCTACTAAATCAATAACTTTATCTGTGAAACACATATTGTGTATTATGATGTGTTATAAAGTACAACTGAGAGAGCAAACATTATGCCTGCTTCAGTTACGGGTCCAGGCTGTGGATATCACAGGATAAAATGTTTACCTTGGACAACCATAATTGTTGCCATTGAGAAATGACCTCCAGAATAGTAGTATGGTGTGTACATTATTTCATATACCACAGAATAGTCACCACATATAGCTTTAGTCTGTGTGCTGATAAAAAGGTATCCATTACTTGCAGGTTTCTGCTCTTTCTCAGCACCAAACAAAACAATTCTGCATAGTCTAATTTAGTGTCAACGTTATTGACTGCAGCAAATTGAGGGTAGGAAAGAATACACATACGAACATACACTTCTCCTTATACCGCATACATGAAGATAGGAACAGACAACAAGAAGGAAAGAGTTGCAAGTGGCTACAAACCGTTCTGGAAGAATGGGAGGATCCTGGTGTTGTCGTCTACACATCAGCCTTTTCCTGGGCGGACAACTGAAACTAGTTCTGAGACTGGTTCAGTAGCATTTAAGTGCCAAAGGATGCAGACAGATCTGGATCCATTTGCTTAACTCCAGGCACTTACCTTAGGTCTCCATGTGATGAGTCTCACCACTCTGGGCTCCATCACTTCTTGTTAGGGAAAGAGCAACACGCAGGTCATGATTTGGGACAGATCAGCACTTAGGAACTGCTGTTTATTTCCATTGATGATTCAATAACCTGACTATTGCAAACTTACTCGCCTCGGTAGGTGGAATTAATCAGGGCACATCTTTAGACATCTAAATACAATTGAAAACCCAGTCTTCCTAACTTGGGCTACAGTCACCTTCTGTAAGTCATGGGTACATACTTATTTGCACAATAAAATTAATGGGCTTTGAATGCCACAGATGGTCATTGCTATCAAACTCTACAGTTTAAAAATCACCAGAAGTATAAAACCAAAAGATAAGCTTGGCTACTCTTAATATAACCATCCTTAGGAAGACATCTGCAGTACACAGAGCAAGGTGTTTTTGACAAATAACAATGTAGTATCCTATGTTTTCCCTTGTTGTTCCTCTTCTGCCCAACCTCTTTTCTCCAGGGTGACTTGGTTCTCCCATGAAAGTTTTTCCAAATAGCACCACCACACTTGTATTTACCTTTGAAAAAAGAAGAGAAGGAGGAGGAAGGGAAGGGAATTATGAACTTTCAAGTGATTTGATTTTCATTCCAAAAGTTCATACTTCTGACTGTAAGTGAATTGCATAGTTTCAGATTCAGTTGCATTTTTGTCACTTCATGTTATGCTGGTCTGATGTAACATGATGTGATCAAAATAAACATGAATTAATCAGACATCTACATTTACCTCTCTTAATCTGACAGAGCTACTCTAATGCTATATTAAGAGCAAAGCTACAGAAGCACGAAAAGTGAAGCCACTTGATAGATTTTTTAAAATTCTGTATCATTATTTTAAAGTTTTATAAACTGAGTTTAAAATATTATTTTGTCAAGTCAAAGCTGGTACTTGTTCATGCCTGTGCATATTTTCTCAGGAAAAGTAATGAAAAAATGGATTAATTGCATTCACTGTCACATAAATTTTGAAATCAGAAGAGGATTAACAGTAACATTTTCTACTCTTAACATTTTATAATTGAAAGAAATAAAAGCAGGAGTTGTTGACTGAAATAAAGGCATTTGGTTCCTCTGCAATTAATACTTTAAAATGATAACTACATATTCATTCTTCCAAGAAGTGTTCACATTAAATCACATAATAAACCAAGGATATATAATGGTAGGTTTAATACTATAAAAATGACGCAGTTACTGAGAGAGCAGAGAATTATGTTTGTCCACTCAAATGCAGATTAATCAATACTAATCACATTTGTGCCTACCTTTATGTTTCATTCAGCAGTAAGAAGGTATCCATGGGACATATTCTTCTTGCATGCTTTACACTAAGAAGGAAGCGGGAAGCTATCTGACAGTGAAAGGGAGACAAACCACCATCAAGGGCCATTTCTTCCTCTGAACAGAATATGTTTGGCTTTAACTAACAGGGCAAGAGAGCATATTGCTTTCCTATGCACTGCACTTCTCACGATCAAGGAGTCTTGCCTATTGCAGTTCAAATTAACATATTTCTTTGATTGAAAGTAAGATACTATACCAATCTTGTGGCTTTTCAACCTTTTTTCTTGAAACACTCCATGAACTACATATATACATCTCTCCAACCATAAACAAACACACACATATATATGTGTGTGTTTTTTCTCTGTGCTTTTATATAAGTGTGCTCACTGAAAACAAGTCAAAGGATGGCATTTACACACTACTTAAATAAATCACAACATACCCTAGTCGGTGAGCAAAAAGTCTAAGTACAAGATGGATCTTGAAACAGCCAGTTTCCTTGGAAAAAATGGGGACTCAATGACAATACAGAGAGGTTGCCACTTTTATATATATCACTAGAATGAATATGGTTGGTTTAGATATAGGCTGCATCTGTGCAGTAAGCATTGTGCCATTGAGATATCTGTGGTTTCAGTACCTCTACTGGAGTGAACATCTGAAAAACTCCAAGCATTGAATCAAAGTCTTTTTTCTTTTCTCTTTAGAGTATTCACCCATAATTCTGTGAACTTGAACTCCATGCAAAAACAGGTAATTACAAATTGTGCTACAATTTAGTTTATATATGGGAAATATAGACCTGAAACTAAAGTGCTCTAATCAAAACATTGCATTCTGAGCAGGGAACAAATTAGTTTGATTTGACATTGTGCAAACTGTTGGCCTAAGAAGCCATCTGTAAATAAAGAAAATTTGAAAAATATTGGAGCTTCTGAACAGCCATAATGCTAACTTGCTTTTGCGTTTCCCCACCATGTAGTCCCAATGTGACATTGCAGAATCTGCAGAGTAACGGTGTAGTATGAATATGTAAATATGCCAAATATGCTGTAAGCTCCAGTCTGGCATGTTGATAAAACAGAAAGTTATTGCATGCTTTGAAACTGAGCATTAAGCTCTCCACATTTGCTAACATTAATCCAAACTACTCCATGTACTGCAGCTTGAAAGATGTTCAATTAAAACTCATTCTGCCTGGTATAAATTACTATTATTACGTTGTGAAAGGAAACCTGGAAATATCTGCTAACTTGTTATATGTGCACTGCCCTTACTCTCACCTCACCTCCCAGACAGTGATTTCAGAAAATTGCCTTTAGTTATTTAAAATTCTGTCATGAGCTGGTTTAAGAAAAACAATGAAGAGCTGAGTACATGCATAATTTTTTTGAGAATTTCGTACTTTAGGCTACTGAATAATAACTGCTGGCAATAGCTGTATTTTGAACATTTATTGTTATTTCCAGGGTGGAAAAGTTTACTTACACACACACATATGCACATACATATTTTATTAGACTGATATTCATTGCTACAGTCCATTGATTTGTCTTAAACTATACTAAGAACAATCAGATGCAAAGTGACTTTCAGGTCTCAAGTCACAGAAAAATAATTCGTTCATGTATTGCTCTGATGAGAAAAAAGACTTATGCAATGTTGCAGTCATTCTCTCTCTTTTTTAAATAATATTCATGAATTTGAACTGTGTAGATTAGCTATCCAAACATAAATTCTGTAATTCTCAGACAAGAAAGGACACATGTAAATATCTAAATTATAGTCTAATCACAGAGAGGTTATTTGATTGCTAAAAATGTCATAATAATCATATGGAAAATTTAACTTTTATATTAGCACACTTAAGGCATATTTAAAAGTACTAATTTTGAAAAACTCTTGTAAATATGGATAAAACCAGGTAAGTGTCACTATATTTTATTTCCACAAAAATTATTCTAAACCCCCTGAATCTCCAAATTACAAAGGTCCTTAAACACATGTCTAACAGATATATAGGTAATTCTACCAGCATCCACTTGTACTTAATAGCAAGCATATGCCAGCCAACCTTTTCTAAAGTATGTCTGACTCCTGGGAGATTTGCATAGCTGAAGACAGAACATTAGAATGAACACAATTAAAAACTTGGCAGTATTTTCAACGCCATCACTCCCTAAACTCCCAATGGTAGCTTTAAATCAAGCAGATTTTGCAAAAGCATGTGAGGATAGCAGAGTCTTGTATGCTGGATAAGATCTTTCATATTTTTGAGCGGTATCTGACAGGGCCTGTGAGGACTTCAGGGATCTCTAGCATCTTTCTCTGTTCCCCAGCAGTACTTGTGGTTTTCCCAACACAGCTTGAGAAATATCTGTGAGGGAAAGCCTGAACAGAGGGTCTCTAGGCCCTAGAAACTTGGTTACCTGGCTAGTAAAGTGCTCATGTACTCATGGGGTTATTGAGACCTCAAGGGTGTTGCTGCAGGAGGGCTCTAGCTCAGATCTCAGCGTGGTTTTGCAGTGAATCTCCTGATAGTCTCTGCTTTGCCAGAAGATGCAACATAGGATCCTGGTTCCTGCACTCAGCTTGCTAATGGAAGGAGTCCCATTGAACCAGACTATATCAGGTCCATAGTAAACCCTCCCAAGAAAGATAAATTGCAAGCATCAGCTCCTTAACACCAACCATTGCACCCTACAGATCCACTCCTTTTTTGCCGCTATAGAGCATTTTAGGACATTTAGAGTTGCAGGCAGGCATCTTGACAGTTATTTTAATATTAATTTGTATGTGTCCTTATATGTAATCATTTTTAAAGAGATAAGCAATGCACTGTAGCTATTCCGTAATCACTTTTCAACGTGGCACAAATTTTGTTACAGTTTGGTAGACTGACTTCAGACTAATTGAAATATGACTCACTTAAAACATGAAATTACCAACTGCAAATTATGTAAATTATCATTTTAATGCATAAGTTGATACATCTGGATTATAAATGAATGAACTTATTTCCCTAACTGACTTTTATCACCTTGATGTGTTTAGTGCCATCTATGCTAATCACAAAACTTATTCTCTCCAGAAAAGCTGACTGACACAAGTTCTTAAAAATTACAGCTCTAAAGACAAAAAAAACCCCACTTACCCAGTAGCCCTCTGGTTCTCCCCATCAGAGATAGTACTTCTCTTAATTTACATTTTAATTACTTCAAAGTCATTTAGCCATTTGCAGATATCATATTAGATGACTAAGAGAGAAAAGTAGGAGAAATTACATCAAATTTTACAAAATACCAAGTTAGCAGACAGAAGATCTAACTTTACAGATCTGGGCCTTGTTGTCAACTGGCATTACTGTTTCACAAGATGTTTGGAACATAAAGAACAACCACACTACAATTATTTTCTTTGCTTCGATAAATGTACTCATACATCACCTAGCAGTCAGACAGCGGAGATAGGTCATGAAAAGTATTAATGGCTGGATCTTTTTTGAGTATGATTCAACCACAAAAAAGGAAAAGAAAACCACATAAGCAAAATCTTTCTTCGTAAAGACGAAAAAAAATGTCATTATGCCATTTATCACCCAGTAGCAATACTCTTTATATATTGCCCTTTATTCCATTACTCAAACTTCCCTTTTTTAATACAGGATTGTGTCCATTAATCTTAACCAATTAAAACAGTGTCAGACAAATATGCTCAGTATATGCCAGATCCCTTCTAACTTAATTGCTGTAGGTAACATTTTGAAATATGTCTAAGTTGCTTAGGAACCATTTGAATCATGGCCTGTACTTTTAAGACTTTGGCAAATTTCACCCTTTTGTATAAACTAATTTCTGAAAAGAATCAAAAGCTTGGATTCTTTCATACAAAAAAATGCACTGGCATCACAAAGGACTGCATTATGATCATCTGTTACTAGCAAAGGAGAATAGAATTGGAAATCAATGGACCAAAACAAATCCATAGAGAAGGAGGCCTAAATGAGGGATAAAATAATGACAAGATTCAAATCCTTAATCTCTTTTGGTTCCTTCAAAGAGAGATGCAAAGGAAAAGTAACATATTGGAGATAACCAAAGTGGAAAGGAAAACTGTACCACTGTGGCTACTACTCTCACCATCTCCTGCAACATCAGGATCTCGTCTGGCAGCACTGATCTGGGTCATGGCTGCACTGAGCAGACCCAGCCATAGGTGGGAACACAGATGGTATCACCACCTCCAGTAGTGGATTCTGCCTGGATGTGGTACTTCTGTTTAGGACACTGGCTGAGAGGGTCCATTGGGAGACAGCCCTGAAGAGCAGAGGGGTCCAGGAAGGCCGGGCATTCTTCAAGAAGGAAGTCTTAAAGGCGCAGGAGCAGGCTGTCCCCATGTGTCGAAAGACGAGCCGGCAGGGAAGATGACCGGCCTGGCTGAACAGGGAGCTCTTGCTGAGAATCAGGAAAAAAAGGAGAGTTTACCACTTTTGGAAGAAGAGGCAGGCAACTCACGAAGAGTACAGAGATCTCGTTAGGTCATGAAGAGAGGAAATTAGAAAGGCAAAAGCCCAGCTAGAACTCAATCTGGCCACCGCTGTAAGAGATAATAAAAAATGTTTCTTCAAATACATTAACAACAAAAAGAGAGCCAAGGAGAATGTCCATCCTTTATTGGATGCGGGGGGCAACATTGCCACCAAGGATGAGGAAAAGGCTGAGGTACTTAATGCCTTCTTTGCCTCAGTCTTTAATAGTCAGACCAGTCATCCCCAGGGTATTCAGGCCCCTGAGCTGGAAGACAGGGACGGGGAGCAGAATAAACCGCCCATAATCCAGGAGGAAGCAGTTAATGACCTGCTACACCACCTGGACATTCACAAGTCTATGCAGCCAGATGGGATCCACCCGAGAGTACTGAGGGAGCTGGCGGAGGAG